>BEHA01050459.1:6913-19351 GCA_002897215.1 Eschscholzia californica subsp. californica | reverse complement strand
TATGAAAACTTACAAATTAGTAAATATTAGTACATTACTAAAAAGTAAAATAAGTAATTGTAGAAAGATGTTGATGCAAATAGCAGTAACCGTCAAGCCGGAGTCCATCCTCTTGGTGGGTATAAAGATAGAGCAATCCGTATTCTTGAATAAAGCATATTTTATCGCATGCCCCCACAATTGATCAGAACTTGTACAAGTTTTCATATTAAGAACCATAAGGACTAGGACTTTGTACATCATAGGAGAAGTCAGACCAGCAATATTATCAACTGTTGTTTCAAATATAGCCAACCTTAATTTTCGTTTTGAAACAAATCTAGGGTTTAGGCCTTTAGGGTTACAATTAACTTAGTAAAGTAAGCAACCAAACAGCCAAATAGACTGCATGTCTACGAGAAAGGGAAAGGGGAAACTACCAGCAATATCCAACAATAACCCATCTGACTGTCAAAGTCGATTCCCTCTCACTAATGTACAATTTAGGGTTCCCCTAATGTCGAGTCTTTTCTTTGATCCGTAGAATTTAGGGTTTTCGATGTTAGAATTGCGAAGAGAGAAAAAAGATCTCCGATAGCAAAGAAAATCATTGATTTAGGGTTTTCAAGAGATATTGCAAACAAAAGCATTGAGTAAAGAGTAAAAGGACCTTCGTTTTCCGATGTTTAGATTCTCGTTCTTGATCGCGATGTTACAATACCGTCGTCTTTTTTATCAAGATTCTCGATCTTCATCTTTATTTCCGATCCAGCGTTCCTCTTGTTTCGTGGTTAGCGACAGACGCAAAGAAGATCGAGTTCTCCCAAACATCTCCGATGATCTCCATGGCGGAGTCTCTCTGTTTCTTGATGGAGAAGAATGAATCTCTCTCTCCTATTTGTTTCCGTAAAAACTAAAAACAATTCCGTCAATTGATAAAACCTCGCTCCGTTTTTTTTTTTATGTTGAGAGTACCTCGTTCCGTTAGTTTAACGTCTATAAATCAATCATGTGACGTCATTCCTTTATACAAAACTTAGGGTCTGTTTGACATTTGGAAATTTTAATTTCTTACGGAATTGGCTTTCCAAAGTTGAATTTCAAAATTTAAATTAAGAAGGGTTTTCAAAGCAATTTGAATTTGCAAAAGATTTTAGTTTGAAAGAGTTCAAAAGTAAAAGAATCATTTTTTCAAATATTTTAGAATTGGGATTTAAAATTTGGAAAGAAAAAAAAAATTGTTCGTTTGAGAACTAGTCTTGGACAGGTCTGAGAAGCGTCTCGACCTAGGGTTGAGACATGCCATGGGCCAAAGGGCAAGATAGTCTTAAGCCTTAGCCTGGGCATGTCTTTGGCCATCCCAAAGGGTCTTGGACCAAAGGCCGACAAGACTCGGGTCTTGACCCGAGGTTGTAATTTTTTTTTCGTTCTCCAAACTCGTTCTCCCGTTTCACGTACATATATGTTTGATTTTGACCAAGGCCGACATACGGCCCAAAACATAATTTTGTGGTAAGTTGATTCTAAAAATCATAAAAAGGAAATTGAAACGAGTTTTTCATCACATTTTCACGTAAATACACATAAGGCTCGTTTGACATAGAAATGTCAAAAGTATATCTCAAAAACTACAAATCCACAAATTTGGGAATGTAGCGAATCACGGTTTATGCTCTTGTAAACGGACCCAAAGTTACGTATTTACTTTGATATTGTAAATGTCATATTATGTGGATGTTTGCGAATGTGGAAACTAGTATGGTCATAAATGTTTTTCCATTTATCTTGAACACAGATGGATGTCTTTGAAATTTTCTTCTTTTTTAAACAAAGATGGGTATTGCGTTGTAATTTTAATTTCAAGTTAATAAGATTTGTGCATCGTTGAGTTTTGTAATTAAAGTTTAAGGTCAAGTGTCTATTGAAGAACATAAGGACGGAGATCCTAATTCAAGTGGAAAAAATTAATAAAGGTTCAAAGATGGAGATCCTAACGTAGAAAGGCGAATCAATAAAAACCTAAAGAAGATTAAATGTTTTTGTGTTAGGGATCATACTAGGATACTATGTGTCTGGTTTATTTCTTGAGTGAATTTATTTTTTTACGTCTTATGTCGTGAATGGTTATGTATGAGTTCGAAATAATGCATTGTTTGACAAAAGCGTAAAAGTCCTTACAAGAATTTTGAGCGAACTTCATGCCTAGACTAAGACACTTACGAAGTCTCGATCATTGATGGTGGGTCTGTCTCCACAAGATGTCATCTTTTATCATGGGACAGTACGAGTAGATCTGTGGCAGAGGTCCCCCAGTCTAAATGCTTTTACTCAACGAGATTATCAAAAGAGTTCAACCCTATAAACCCATTAAATAAATGCGTCGAGCTTGAGCTTGACGATGTCGTTTGCTCATTAAAAAAACTATACTACACATTTTTATGCAATTAATGAGAAGAATTATATTTCCAGACAAATATGAGACTGGAATTTCTTCAATTTTAACTTTGAAAAAGTACAAAAAGATCGTATTGAACCAATTTTGTAGATATTCTGACTCAGGATAGGCAAAATGGCCTACAAACATATGTGGTCACGGACTGAATGTCTTACTACGAAAAAGATACACAACTTCTTTTATGTGTTTAGTGAACTGAGCATTGGTTCTTTCATAAATTCTAGACATCCAGAATTTTTTTTTTTATATAAATTCTAGACATCTAGAATTCATTTTTTTTTCATTTGCATAAGTCAGCAGGTTTTAAAGGAAAACCTGAAACCGTCCAGAATTCATATTTGTCTTGAGCCTTACTGCCTTATTCAACTTCGGAGTGCCTAATTCGGGTAACATTAGGGTGCACCACTTGGTCCTTCTTGAGTTTGTCCCGAGATTGGACATCGTGAATTTCAAAAACCCGAAAGGGTAGTAGTCCTGGACGGGTTTGAAACACCGTTTTTTTTTAATTATCCGCCTAAGTCCACTCTATTATCTTTGTGGACATAAACTTCCAGAGCGCGATCGGGCTGACCCAAGAAGGAAATACAAACCCTAACAAATTCTTTGCTTTTGGAGGAAAGAATAAAAGTATTGCATATAGGAGAAGTTTTAAACTGGCCTCTCATTCGTGTTCAAAGAATCTGATGCACTCTCTTTGATTTGGTAAATGTGGTTGACTTATTTTTGTTAGAAGCACCTCAAATTCGATGAACTCGGGTTGAACTTTGTTACCAAATTTGGTTCACCTCCATCAAATTCAATTGTAATGAGCGAAGTTGAATTCAGCAGATCTTAAAACAAATTTTATAACAAAAATTCTTCTCTAGTCCACGGAATTTGAGATGTATCGTAGAAATTGCTTGCTTCTTTTGCAATCACTCGCTTAGGTCGATTTTGTAACCAAGTTGGCTCAAAAGTCCACCTACTTTGTGACAAAAAAAGTGGAAGTGACTCTTTTAGGAGGAGGACTTTTTAGCAACTTTTTAGACAATGACGCTGCCAATAATAGAGGTTCCAATAAGACTAGCAAAAGGTTCCTTTAAGACATCCCTTTGGTGTTAGGAATAAACGCATATATAAACAAGAAGATGGCAGATGATAACAGAAGCCGTCTTAGCTCAGCTGGTAGAGCGCACGGCTTTTAACCGTGTGGTCGTGGGTTCGATTCCCATGAATACAACAACAATTACCATATTGTTGAAACCTGCCTATGACAATATGTTGCCTACTGCCAATGGCAATGTGCAAGGGCGTACCGCCGCCAGCTGGCGGCAGTACACCTAAAACACTAGACCGCCGGGAACCTTTGCCCGATTTATATTACTCAGATTAAATTACTTACATTTTTTTTTTAAATTTCCCATACATTTCCACCTTTTTAATTTTCCCGATTAGAAATATTTTTCGGTCACGTTGCTCTCGTTCCATACGAAAAATTTTGATTAGTGCATTTCACTGAAATAATTTATTGCTTGAGTCAACTATTTTAATGTCTTTGAAAGCATAATTGTAGAAGTTTATATTTCAGTTCGATCCAAAAGTTGATTGTGCTCATCAGCTCAAACGTCGATTAGCAAACCGACAATCCATAATTCGGAGAATCAAGAAAAATTAAAAAATTCAATTGAATCACTTGGACGTGCCTTCTCCAGGAGCAATCCAAAATGACTCAATAAAAGCGACACTTCTCGCGGCCAAGTCCCCACGGGACAGGAAATCGGCTACCAATGCGGCAAAATCGAACAGCGAATTGGCCGTATGACTTCAAACTACTCTCTAAGTTTCCACACTACGTCAACTTAGAGAGTGGGGGACAAATTGTATGGGCCAAAATACGTCACCAGGAGTGCCCCAAGAAATTCACGATTAATGGGCTTACTCGGTGATCAAGCCCATGAACTAATGGCCAATGGGCCCGACCCATTCATCTTCGGACACCCCGAAGCAACGCTAAAGTAAAGAAGCGCTTCCAGCCCTGGAGGAAGAGGTCCGCCCTCGCCTTCTCACCAGGCTGAAATATGTAAGCACTTCCAGCACTGGAAGAAGAGGTCTGCCCTCGCCTTCTCAACAGACCCAAATACGAAAGCACATCCAGCCCTGGATAAAAAAGGTCTGCCTCATATCCTCAACAGACCTCCTCCCTTATATCCGTTGGAGAGACATTATAGTCATTCAAGATAACCGTGCCCCGGATATACCCGTTAGGGGGTTACGAAATCCATATTAATAGTGACAACCTATGCGTTACCACCATTAAAGATGACAACTCATCACCGGGTAACAGTCGACCCAAGACACTATATATAAAAGGACGGAACCAAGAATGATACAGGGAATCCGATCTCAGACAAAAAAGACTCATCATCCAATCCCCGACTAATACACTCGACCATTTGGCGATCACCAAACATACCCCACTACTTTCTCTCTCATACAGAGGAATCAACCAGGTGCCAACGACACTTCCACCACTATCATCGTCCTATTCCTTCTTTGTGATATCGACTAATCAAACACCCATCGAACAACCTACGCCTAATCAAAAGGAGGTCGACACATATTTCTCTCGACGACCGCTCATTAAAGGAGGTCGACCCAAATTCAAAGGATGACGACTGATGTGGCGTGAAAATGCCACATTTAGGTCACTTAACTTTGATTAGTTATGTGTTTTTATTGCTAGGTAGTTTATTTGGGGTTTGGCGTGTAATTCGGAATAAAGAGAGCGAATTATCACATTTTCATCTTATGTGGCAAAAGGGAAAAAAGAGCACCAGGGGTATTTTGGTCATTTTGGTCAAAATCAGAAGTCAAACAACAAGCGAAGTCAATGACGAGTCCGGCGGTGAAAACGGAAGTTGATTCGGAGTTCGGATGGAGAAGTTGTGAATGAAAGAAGCCGAGGTTCGGTTTTGAAACAAGGATTCTATGAAGGCACCCCCATGGTTCTAAATGTAGAGACAAGATGAAGGCACCCCTTTGGAAGCCCAAAACCCAAACTTGAAAGAAAGAAGAAATAGTGAATTTTATGAGCATCCTCCTTGAAGATGACAAAGTCAATTATGAAAGACCAAGTCTTGGTCAAGGACTTAATTAAGTTGAAGTCTTTTAGACAAAAGGGGGGTCATCTTCTATGTGAGGGCTAAGTCTGATTTGGGGGATCAAAGGAGAGAGAAAGAGCTAGGGTTTTGGTGTTCTTGGTTGAAAAGTTGGAGAGAGAGAGAGAGCTTGAAGGAGATGAGGAGGAGTGCCGGCCAAGTTGGCCGGCACCACAGAGAGCTCGGGACGAAGAAGGAGCACAGCAGCAGCCGACCCTTCTTGCAGCAACACGAGCTGCCATTAGAGCAGCTCGGATCTCACGCCGGCAGCAGCTTGTCACAGCCCACATAATTGGAGCACAAAACAGCAGCTAATGGGGCCGGACAGTAGCTACCCGAGAGCACCACAACAGCCCAGACAGCAGCTTCCTTAGCAGCCCAAACAGCACACATGGTCCGGGCTGCATTGTACATAGTTGGAGCATCTCTTTGGCCCAGCCCAAGGGGAATTCTAGAGATGGCATGGAGATATTTTGAGAGATTTTTCTAGAGATACTTGGAGCCCAAGTAACCTAGAGATTTCCATAGCCATTAGATGGGTTACATGTGGGTAAATCCCAACCATCCATTGTATATAGGAACTAGTATAAATAGGGGATCACCCCCTCATTTGTAAAGCATCCAAGCAAGGATTCAAAGCAATAGTGTGAGAGTTGAGTGACTTGGGAAACGTGCCCAAAAGCCTTCTTGTATACAAAGAGTTCTTAGTAATAAAGATCAAAGTTCTCTTTAGTTAGTGCACACTTTTGAAGCTTATCTTTCTTGGGTCTTTGCCTACTTAGTCAAGGTTACTTAGGCATTTGGGAAGGTTAAGGCTTAGACTTGTACTTAGGAGGAAGCTAAGTCAAGTGCCGCACGGTGCTAAAGTAGGAGCAAAAACTTTACCCCGTGACAAGCTGCTCGGTCTTCAGCCGCACGGGACAACACTATGGATGATCGGGAAGGTCGCGACTAGGCTCGGGAAGAGCATTACCATGGCCGGACTTCATGGGACAGCAACCTTCAACCTTGGCCGGGTTTTCTAGGTTTTTCCGGCCACTCTTTTGGCCGGAAATCTTAGGGGTTTTAGTGGGGTCCTTCCTGCCTTTATATCTCTTGTTTTTTATTGTTGTTTGGTGTTGATTTCCTAGAGAGAGAAAGCTTGGGTGAAGCTTTAATGGTGGTGATTTCTAAATGAAGAAGATGACTATGTTGCTATGGGGAACTCTGAATTTTGTTTGGGGACACCCATTATGCACTGTTAAAAGGAAATCCAGAATTTTACTAAGGGAAGATCGGCTGCACCTAGTTACTCATATTTTCCGACGATCTTAGCCATGCGCCTAATCGGAAAAGGGAGATCCTCTCATCATCTTCTTTTCATTTATTACTTATTCACTATGTTAGTTAAATCAAGTGTGTCGTTAATGAGATGAAATGTGATGAATTTGTGATTATCTATGTGATGATTTAATGTTTTGATAATAAATTGATGTTTTCTTATCTTGATTACTTGTTTCAATCGTTTTTCATGTGTCTTATCAAGTACTTCGCATAGTTAATCGATTAGGCAAAGTGATCGATATCGATCGTAGTCTAGATCCAAATTTCATGTGTCTTGTCATGCACTTCAGATAGTTAGGCGACTAGACAACACTTTCGTTGACTCGGGATCAACCGATTAACGTGTTTGTTTGACTAAGTATGATCTCCGGATATACGTAGTGCTTATAGACATATCACCTTAGGAGTCGAACATCGGTTTTACTTTGAACATTAGATCGGATCATATATAGTTGTAGGTTTATCATTATCGGATTCTCGGTTCGACATCTCTCTCACTTATTTATCTCCCGACTCTTGTTCCTCCGAACTCTTCTCTCGAATCTCTCTTGCCCATTTACTTTGATTGTTTAGTAGTTTTATTTGTGTCTTTATTTCTTCTTAAATCAATCATTCAAAACCTCACTTTACTTTTGTTCTCTTTTCGTTTTCGCCTAAGTTAGCTAATGATACCTATACCGGTGGACTAAACCCTTTGATATCCGAATCACCTTCCTATCCTTGGATCGATCCCGGCTTTGCCGGTTACTACTTGATACCTCCGCTTGGGTGTGCAACCTTTTCGGGTGCATCAACGACCTATCTTTATCTCTCCTACGGATACTCATCAAAGGAGGTCGACCTACATTCAAAGGAGGACGACATATATTTATCTCTCCTAACAATCAGTCATCAAGGGAAGACGACTTATTTCTCTCTCCTGAAGATCACTCATCTAGAGAGGACAACCTACTTTTCTCTCTCCTGACGATCAAAGCATAAGCAAGTGACTTTATCTCTCCTAGAGGTCAGGCCTTTCTTATTTTGCCACATCTACGAGGGTTGCCTTAGTCAAAGACAGACCTCATAACCTCTCCCCAAGAAGTTAGTTAATTTGTAGAGAGCGAGCTCCGGCCACTCTACGAGTCGTGCCTAAACTCCGACACCAACCAATGATAATATTTCCAAGGACATCACTCACGTACATTTTACTTCTCTTGCAAGCTTACTGACTTGACCGTCGGAGCCCCCTTGGGTCGGCACCATCCCGGTGTCCCCTAAGAACTCACGGTCACGTGTGTTCTTGTCTCTTTTGTCACAGGTTGAGCCTAAAGACATCGTCGGTGCTCGCAAAAATATTAATAGGTGTAGGTTCGACATCCGGTCAACGACCCAGTCCAGCTGACTTCTGGACCCGCGATTTCTTACCCTCACAGGTACCAATCGCTGGCACCGGGATCGATCAAGTCTTTTGGACAACTTGCCCAGGTCTTCTGTGACGCCTTCCGAGGAAGCACCACAATCAAGAGAACGACTAACGAGCTGTTCAGCGTGGTTCAAGGAAAAAATGAGACTTTGAAGATTAATTGGCAGAGATTCCGCAACCTCATGGTGCAGATCCCCGACTTGGAGCCAAAAGTCGCTTTCGTCGCTCTGTCAAGAGGCCTCAGGCAGGACGATGTCAACAGGGACATCTCTGGCAAGGAACCAGATACTCGTGCAGAGCTGATAGAGAGGGTACAACAATTCATTAGGAGAGAATAAAACTACCGACGAATGAAGGAGGTGGCTAACATCCCGTATGAGGGCGAACCAACCCGAAAGAAAGAACAGGAGGAAGTTAGGCCCCCTAGGGAACGAGAACGAATCAGAAGACCCAGATCTGACTTCGCCACCTATACACCGTTGGTGAAAGGCAGGGAGGAAATTTTACAGATACTCATAGCGAAAGGAAAGGCGGAACTATACAAACTCAACGATGACAAGGAGGAGTTCGGGTTCAGAGACATGACCGCGTGGTGCACCTTCCACCGAGGCTACGGTCACAAAACCGACAACTGCCGACATCTCAAGAACCTCATCGAAGAAATGGTGAGGAAAGGTGAGCTGGACAAATACATCTAGAAGGAGCAACGCCCTTACGAATACAAGAATAAAAGGTCGTCAAACAGAGCATGAATCTGTAGGATTATGGGTGTATCTAATACAACTATCTAGTGTTCTAAGCGGAATCTCAAACATCATATGTTAACACTAAATATCCAGGATCATAAAGTGTGAACTAATCAATGAACTAGAAGAGGAATAAATACCTTAATCGCGTTTTGCCCTCGAACCTTTCCAATCGCGTGTGAAGATCCAGAGCTTCAAGTGTAGCTCCTCTACTTGAGACACCGAGTAGGTTAACTTGATCTCCCTTCTTTAACGTCTGCTAGGACTTAATAAAAGGTTGAGCAAAACCCTTCTTCTTGACTAGATTAATAGAACGGTAGCTTTTTCTCTACAATCCTTTCTCTCCACTAGCTGTATATTGAGAGAGAGAGAGAGTTGTATAATTTTTCTTTCTGAGAAAAATCCACACCTTTTCTGTTCTCTAATGACCCTTATATAGAGAAACCCTAATTAGAATCATATTCAAATTAGGTCTTTTTATTTTTCGGGTCACAAAAAAGATAATTACTAAAATACCCTTTTGGGGTATTTTGGCTTTTCCCTTTAGTGTGGCCGGCCAGCACATCCCACTATGGGCTTTATCTGGCCGACCCACTTACCTTGGTCGGCCATCATATGGCCAACCCTTAGAGCCTTGCTCTGGGCACCTTTTTTAAGCCCGGTTCTTTCTATCTTGTTCTGAATCGCCATTTGAACCCTTTTTGCCTTTTAAGTTGGATCTAATCCATCTTTAGCTTGTTCCCGTCTAGTCAAATCTCTCCCATCAAGTTACCACTCTTATGTGATATCTCTCTGATTTCTTCAATCTGCAAAGAATTTATTCTCTCCCTCTAAACAGAGAATTTCTTAGCCGAATCTTCTTAATCTCTTTCTTCAACGAAAATAAGAAACAACAACTCCATCTCTCTCTGATATATCCGACCATCCCTCTTTCCATTTTTTTGTATGATCTCTTTCCCTTTCAAAATTTATCTCATCTCCTATTCTTTCCTTTTCTTTACGATCTCTAAGATTTCCAGTTTTTTTTTTCTCTCTCTCTACTGTTAATAAAGATGAGAGAAAAGAAGGGAGAATTTGAATTCCCATAAATCTGGGAATCGACGAATTAAATAACAAAGCCTTGCTAGATGAAGGGATGATGCAGTGCTTCTCGGACGACTAAGGGACGGTACAACGGGCATCTCGAATGGAGTCTTGTGGACGGAGACAATTCCGACCATTCGATCTAGTGTTTGCGCTCGGGCATACGGGTAGCAGCATATGCTCAGGTGTACTAAATCTTGTCCTCTGAAGAATCTTGAAACACCCCCGAGATTGACCGAATGGCCCGCGCAGTTTGCAGCCGTGTGATATGATTCTCTCTGCGCACCACGTGTCCCCAAAGCCCAATGTTGACCTTTAGTCAACCAATCTTGACCCCAACTTTGACCTGCAATATCTTCCTCGTTCGGACTCCGATTTGACTTCTATTTTCGCCCACGAGTACATCTTGGGGTCTTTTTTTCATCTGAGCATTAAAAATATCAAAATCACCAGACTACCACAATCTTCAAATGACAAAAATGCTCCCAGGTGTGTCTTTCTCCCGATTTTATCAGTTTTTCGCGCTCAACTCCTTAGAAGACACCTGGACAAGATAAACAAACAATTCATCAGAGTAACAACTCGAACTGGACTAATTAACCCGAGTTAAGAGATTCGGATGGGATATTTTCATGTCTCTTCAAACATCCCCAAACTTAGATTTTGCTAGTCCTCGAGCAAAACTAGAAAAATAAAACTAAACCCATTTCACCACTTTCGTAGGAATCACGATTGCACTTAGCACGTGCAACAAGCCGTTAAACCTCTAGATTGCCCTAAAGGACAAGTTTTGTCTCGTGAGGGTTTGCAGTGAATATACCCACAAAACTCAAAAATCTCAAAAATCCAGAAGGGTCTAAATATGACATGGACTAAAAATATTTATGAGAGATAAGTTTTTGAAAGTTAATAGAAATGAAATCCAAGTTGACCAAACCATCCAAATGCTAAAAATCTCTCCAACAGTAATCTATACTCGAAGTGCACGTGACCAACCAACATGAGTATCATTTCAGTTTCGAAAAGACGAGACCTTGATTACCTTCTCAATACATTTCGTCTCGACTACTGCCTCATGGTCATACACTCAAAAATTCAAGTCACTCAAATGGTTCACTCAATGTACGAGTATGAATATGAAGGAAAAGTCAACACATGAACAATATAGACTAAAATTTTCTTTGAACAACTGATCTCATAGAAAGGAAACAACCACTAATACGGAATGAGGAAGCTAAGAAACTCTTCTCACCTGATCTACTTTCTAACAATGCTTCCTAGAGGTCAATATACACTAATGATGATGTAACTAGAACTCTTGAGAACTCGACGTCTTCAAATCTTCAAGTATTACTTCAAGGGATAAACACTTAAACTAAACAAACACACTTTTTTTTTACAACTCTTGTAATAATACTCAAAATACAAAAACTACTTTCTTCACATTATTCTTTCCTTGGGTAACATTCTTTTCATTTTGCTTCATGCCTTATTTTCGAGGTTCTAAATGATGGATGAGGTTCCTATCTTCCTCTAGTTGACACTGCTTTCAAGTATCTCAGACTACAAGAGTAAGGTTTACATTCCTGAGGACATCCCTAGTGGTTGTAAAATTTGAACTCAATAGATCAAATGAGTTCTTCAATATTCAGAGGTTGAGTAGCTCTTCACTCTACTCGGAGTTAGCGCAGAAGAGATCACTCAAAGCAAAAAGAAAGGCTCAAAATCTCACATAGGTTAAGTGTCCACTAATGATCAATCAAGTTCTCTCCGAAAAGTCTACTCTTCACCTATCTAACACTCACAAGGCTCGTGCACAGACAACTTCAAAACTCGAAATCCGTGGAAAAACCTTTAGCAAAAGCATAACCCGACCAACTAGACTTTATGACCATTAATTAACATACAAAAACAACTAGATTCACTTTTTCAATCAAAGATTAAAATATTTGAACAATTTTAAACCCTTTTGAATATTTGAAATAAAGACTTAGCAAAAAAATTTAATCCCCTATCCCCAAACTTAAACTAAACATTGTCCTCAATGTTCCGAAGACTATGCAAACAAAATAACAGGGTGAAGGGAAAGATATTACCTGATTCCAACTTCCTAACCGTGGGTTGCCTCCCAGAAAGCGCTAAGTTTAACGTCTTCAGCCAGACAAAACAGGTGAATTTATTCTCTCTCTCTCTCTAAACAAAGAATTTCTTAGCTGAATCTTCTTAATCTCCTTCTCCAATGAAAATAGGAAACAGCAACTCCATCTCTTTCTGATATATCCGATGATGGGTCATGAAAATGTCCCATCT
>BEHA01050458.1:206137-235255 GCA_002897215.1 Eschscholzia californica subsp. californica | reverse complement strand
TAAGAGTGTTTATATAGAACCTTAATAAGAATCCACCTCCTTTTAGGTTTCCTAAAACACCCTTTAGAATAAGATTTAGGGAAATTATCGAAAATAGCAACTAGTTGATATTTTCTCAATTCCCTAAGGATATGGCGTCCAAACCCGGCCAAAATTGGCAGATTTAATGTTCATAACATAAGGAAACGTCCCTCAAAAAATCAGCCCAATCCGAGCCCTAAAAGTACCCGAATCGGTTTAGGCCCAAAACCCCATTTTTGGGCTTTTTGTACTATCTTTGCCTAATTTCTCTTTAGGCCTATGAGATATATTTATGGGACATTCACATTATTATATCTCACTCCCACCAGTCATATCCTAGATCAAATTTACACTCTTATGTGTAACCCATTGTAGGATCCGGTCGAAGTTAGCCGCGAATTACTTCGTAATTCGACGATCGTGGTTGGTTTCTAGCTTAAACTCCACGACCCCAAAATCAACCGGACTTGATGATCTTCTTCATTAATTGTCCTAGCCGAAAAATTGCTCGCATTGCATCCTTTGTCGAAGGACATCTCCTTCAACTCTCTCAATGATGATCCATGTGTTTACATGAGGTATGAAGGAAGCATGGTGGTATTCTTGGTTTTATATGTGGATGACATATTGCTTATCGGGATTGATATTGGGGGTATGACAGCCACCACAATTTGGCTTGCAAGTAATTTTGAAATGAAGGATTTTGGTCAGGCCAGCTATATCCTTGGGATCAAATTATTAAGGGATCGTCAGAGAAGAATATTGGGGTTATCACAAGTGAGATATGTAGAGAAAATTCTGGCGAGATTTTCACTGGAGGATTCCAAAAAAGGTTTATTACCTTTCAGGCATGGGACTAGTCTTTCTAAAAAGCAGTCACCTCAGACTGATGTGGAAAAAATGCGAATGAGCGAAGTTCCTTATGCTTCGGCAGTAGGAAGTTTGATGTATGCTATGCTGTGTACATAGCCAGATATCTGCTTCGCGGTTGGTGTTAGTAGATTTCAGTCTAACCCATGTATGACTAGCGATTAAGCACATATTCAAGTATCTTCGGAGAACGAAAGATTATGGGTTGTGCTTTGGCAATGAGGAGTTATGCTCGAATGGGTATACTGATTCTGACTGGCAAGCGGACGAAAGCAGGAGAAAATCTACATCCGGGTATGTCTTCACTTTAGGTGAAGGAGCCGTCAGTTAGAGAAGCAAGAGACAGTCGTGTATTGCAGATTCAATGATGGAGGCAGAATACATTGCTGCATGCGAAGCAGCAAAGGAAGCGGTTTGGTTGAAAAACTTTTTGATGGGTTTGAGAGTAGTTCTCAATGCAGATGGTCCAATGATTCTTAATTGTGACAATACAGGAGCTATAGCTCAATCTAAAGACCCTAGGGACCACGGAAAGAGTAGGCACATAGAACGCAAGTACTACCTACTAAGGAGTATTGCAAAGCGTGGTGACGTATCAGTTACCAAGATCGCTACTGTAAACAATCTAGCGGATCCGTTTACAAAAGCATTGCTAGAGAGAGTATTCTTACCTCACATGGAGAGTTTGGGTTTGAATTCGGACAGACTCGTTTGATTGGTGCCCTTGTAGTTGTATACCACAACTATAAGTGCAAGTGGGAGATTGAAAGAAAATTTGTGATAAGACATTTAGAATTCTGAAATTTAATATCAACTTATACATATTCATGAGACTTATGAGCATTTAGTATTTGCATTTGTATGTTTCATATTGTTTGCAGGTTATATGTATCCATTATCGAAGTCCATAGTATTCATCGGTATCTAGGATTGATACGAGGGAGATGGAATACTTCTTGATATGACATCGATATAAATGAGTTCGCAATTTTATCGACTTTGAGAATCGTCGATATGGAAACTGTAGCATCACATACTCCGCTACAAAAGGAGTGGCTTATCTCAACCATCGGAGTGGGAGTCTCTGGTATACGGTGTTGCCACACTTAGGTGGGTCGAACTGGATCACCGTAATGAAATACGTCGTAAATGGTCACATAAACGTATGGTTCATTACATCGATTCCAGATATGAGTACACTGTCACAAGGTGAATAGTGACGGTTTTATCGACTTTGGAATCGTCGATATGGAAACTGTAGCATCACATACTCCGATCCAAAAGGAGTGGCTTATCTTAGCCATCCGAGTGGGAGTCTCTGGTATGCGGTGTTGGCACAGTTAGATGGGTCCAACTGGATCACCGTAATGAAATACGTCGTAAATGGTCACATAAATGTATGGTTCATTACATCGATTCCAGATATGAGTACATTGTCACTAGGTGAATAATGACAGGACTATTATAGTCTAGTATGGACTGGGAGTGTCTCTTTAGGCAGCATTAACTTAAGTGATCAACCCCAGGCTGGGAAAACGCATGTGTCTCTTCACGAGATAAGATCTAAGTAGTTATATGCTGGTTACTAATGGACTAACAAGATGTAAATGATCCTCCGTGGTGACAAACCATTTCCGGAGAGACATTCACGGATGCTCAACATGCAATATACTTAATGTCCGATGGAACGAAGTGTTCTAGCTTTCTTTATTGAAACGGGAGTCAAGACGATATCCTATGGTGGACGTAGATAAGTCCTGTGGGTTGATGGACCCACTTGGTCGATTCAATAATAGGCTTTGGATCCTAATCTTAAAGCTCTAAACCGTTGATGCACGTTAAGGGTATTTCAGGAAAGAAGAAGAGATAAAACTAAAGATAAGGATTAGGGTTTAGAGAAAGCATTGGAGGTGGGGCCCACATGGGGGAGGCGGCACACCTAGGGGTAAAACCCTAGGCGCCTAAATCAACTCCCCTGACCTATAAAAACCCCCCTCTCCATTCTCTAAAAACACACACATTCTCATTTTCTAAAATAGATTAGAACCTCCTTTCAGTTTCTTCTTCTTTTGCTTATACTCTTTCAGGTTGACTTCTCCACTGAGGTCTAGCATCATAATTGGAGGAGTTCATTAAGATTAAGAAACTAAGGGGAAGCATTATCTTCTAGTTGAAATCCTACTTCAATTCAGAAAAACTGCAGTTTTACTTCGTAACAGAAACATGCAGATTAGAGCACCTTCGGAGCCGAATTGGCCTAGAGCTATTTCTGACAAAGTTGTTCAGCTACGATTTCCAGTCGATCCTGAAAGTGTCAGAGCATTCGGAGTTATATCCGGAGAGTTGTAGCTGAAATACTACAACAGTACAGATTAAGCATAAATCAGAGAGGTTGCGGATTGGTTTTATTTCTTATTTATTCCATCTACAACTCTCAGGTATGATCTAATATTATCTTTTTGATTGCTTCATGTTTATAGAACATGCTAAACATTCTTTTTCCGCTGCATAGTAGAATAATTTTATTTTTACCGTATTTTACCAACATCTATTTGCCAAGTTTTTAATAGTCAACTCTCTCCGATCAAGCCACCACTCTTTGGTGTAACCCGTTGTAGGATCCAGTCTATGTTAGCCGCGAATCACCGAAGTGACACGACGATCGTAGTTGGCTTCTAGCTAAGCATTACGACCCCTAAATTGACCGGACTAGATGATCTTTCGGATAAGGTCATCGTTATTCTATCTAACAAATTGAGCGCATTTTCATCTTGGTAGAAGGACATCTCCTTCAGACCGAAATGACATATCCTTCACGTTCGAGCATTCAATTCTTTTCAAAGGCCCCCTTGAGAAGAGGAAACGTTGCCAAAGGTAGGTTGGTTATCCAACTTTCATAGTCGTCTGTCTCCTGGAGAATTGTTTGACCGTTGTACTGTGACCGAGTAACCCTTCTAATAATCATAGTTCAAGCTTCGTTACGAAGTAGGAGATGTCTAGACTTTTAGGTGCATCTGACTAACCCATTCACTAAATCGAAGTCTAATCAACATGTTGCTAGATTTTGTTTAGGTTACTTGGTGGAGTCAGCTTGATTGTGTTTGTTTTCCTATAGGATATTCGTAGTGATTCATTAGTTTTTAAAAAAAATAATGTGTTTTGTTGTAGAACATCCTTGGTCACCGGCCTCTAGTTTATGCCCGATAGATACTATATTTTTTTCTAAAAATATGATACAATATCTTGGAACACTTTTTTCCTAAGGTGTTACGAAGTGCAATACGTCATCCACACCAGTTTCTATCATACAATTCTATTTTTTTTTTAAATGTTTCTTTATTTTTCTCAAGTAATATATGTAAATTTTCAACAAAAAAGAAAGTAATATATGTAAATACTTACATGTTTAGATTCAGACATACTACTGTTTGTCTGAAACAAGTAGATGTTTTTTTTATATATATATACTTGTCTATTCATTGCCTTTCTTTTTTCTAAGGTAAAATATATACTCTTCTGTGTAAAAGAGACACTTGTCAGTCTAAAACAAACACTTGGTTGTTTTTATTATATTTTTTTATTTTTTTGGTGGAAGCCCAGAACATGAACCTTAATAACATAATAAGTTTACTATTAACACAAAATAGGTCAAAAGTTCAGAAATATACAAATTTTGAAATACACCGAACAAATCATTTTTGCATACACTATTTTATAGGATTTCCCAAATAAATCACTTTTGCATAACATCGTTATCTTATTGCATTAAACAAAATGTAAATAACCTTATACATTTTAGTGTTGAACTTCACGCAATTTAGTTTGTGTTCCGTACAAAACAAATTTATTTTTACATATATCTACACATTCACTAAACAATCAATACATTACTGTTACATTTGTGTATTTGTACGAGGCAAAACAACTATTAAAAAAAATGAACTTTTTACCTATTTTATATTAAGTTTAAACCTTATCCCAATACATTCTTTTTCTTACTTTAGGCGGATCGCCCACGGATCCTAAATATAAAACCTCGAAGAGGCGAACACAATAATGAAAATATTTCTTGATCTCGATGAGTGGAGCTTGTTCGAAATTCATAAATATTTTCGTAAAATTTGCTCGAAAATCTTAGCGACTGAGTCATGTATTGTTTTCCCTAGTTTACAAAAAAAATTGTGATTTCGTACATTTTGTTAAAGGTGAATCATGTACTGTTTTACCCTAGTTGCACCACAAAACTATGTCGTAGTTGATTTTATGCCACAATCTTGTGGATGACTTTAAGATTTCCAAACAAAGTCTTGTTCCTATATTTCTTTGAGAGACAAATGCTAAACAAAACTGTGCAATAGTTTTAAACAAATTATTTACATTGTTGCTAATCAAGCTAATCAACCTAATATTAAAATAACTATTCACTTTTTTTTTTGTTGAAGATAATAACTATTCACTTGACAGTTAAAGAACATATATTTTTTATAAAATTATAATAAGTTTTTCTTTATAAATGATAAGAATTTTTTTACATGAAATATCTTTTTAATAAAAGTTTATTTTTACGGTAAATATAAATTCTATCTTTTCTTGACAAACAAGAGATAAATTCTTTTTTTCTCATTCTAGGAAAAATGGGTCTTTCCTTCTCTCAAGCGGTTTACATTTTTTTCTATTTACCTTTTTGGTGTTTCTCCATAGGTGTTATTAGCAACTTAAGACATGTTTCGTATAGTAGCATCCTTTTTAAAAATTTGGGTCTTTGATATAAGAAGAGCGATGTTTAACAAAGACAGTGCATTAGATAGGGAGAGCAAGCTTTTTAGGTTAGGGAGAGATAAATACTATTTTCAAAAATATCCCAAAATTAAACATTAGTCCCTTCTTAAAACTATGTCTGGTCAAAAGAGAGAAACCCTTGAAACTAATGGATAGGACAGAGGTTTTCTAAACCTTTGGTATAGGTTCAAATCCTATTGGACTCAATTTATTTCCATCTATTTTTTTACCTGTTCGACCAAAAGAGATAGAAACCCTTGAATTTGTTCGTTTGGATGAGAGAGGGATAGAGATGGAAACCCTAACCCTAGAACCTTGGCCTAGAAAGACTAAATAATTCAATTAATTAGACATGATGTAACTCGAAAATATATAAGCGACATTTACATACATGAAGTTTCGCTTAGCATAAACAAAAATTCATGAATGAAAATAGTGAAAATTTTCATACTAGAACCACTGAAAAGTTCAACAAATTTCGTCCAGAGCGGGTGAAAAAACAGACTAATTCAGTCGAGCTGCGCGAAATTTGTTGTCTTTTTCATTCGACCCAACCGAAAATCCTTTACTAAAACAAAAACGACCTAAAACCCTAAAAATGTTTGTACAACCATAGAGTAAGACAAGAAAAGATTTTTCTTTGCCTGAATATTATCTTCATTATATATATCTTCCTTTAAGTCGATATCTTCCTTTAAGTCGATATCTTCCTTTAAGTCGGTGTCCTTGTGTTAAGTCGATGTCCTCGTTTAAGTCGATGTCCTCATTTAAGTTGATGTCTTCGTTTAAGTCGAAGGACTCTTCTTTCTTGATGTAGGTTGCCTCCTTCATTAATGGTGGTTACTCATCCGTGAGATCTTGAGGCATCATTAAAAGCTTGTAAACTAAGACAATAAACTTATGCTAACGGTGATATTGATAGTAGTGATCGATATTAGGGTTGGGTTGTTTATGTGAGACAAAACTATAAGTGAATAGAATATTAGATCTATCGTTAATTTTTATTCAAGTCCTTATATTTTTGTATTATTTATTAAGTGATCCTCAAAACGTTCTCCTTAATCTAATTTGGTAAAGGAAGAGCAAATACATAAATTGATCTTTCTAACGCACTGCCTATACCAGATACCACTCTTCCTATACCAAACACCAAAATTTGGCATGTATTATTAATCAGATGTTTTCAGAAAGAATCTGTTCTTGATTTTCTATTTGGTTGAATACCTCCTCTAATTTCATCTATAGCTTAGAAGTCTCAAGTACTCAACTAAGCTTGATGTACTATATAGATAGAGTAGCAAGGTTTTTTGTACGAAATAAGGAACTCATTCAGAAATTAAAGGGACTTGTTTTAGTCTATTACTACTCACAAAATCACTATAAAACTACTCGAGAGTCAACCCCATGAGAAACATTTTTCGAAGATTCAATCCCTTCCGAAAACCTTCCAAACAGGAGCAGAAGATAAACACAAGTTAGAGCTTTTGCGGTATTTAAAACCTTTTTTTGCTGTCTTTTTCTTCAGAGAATGAACAAAGAGTAACCTACAAAAAACAAAAAGATATCTAGGGGTTTCCGTGGAGATCTTGGAAGAGAAATTCAAAATGAAAATGGACCAAGAAGAAAGGGGTGGTGAGTTCGTAAAACAGGGCGGCGCCAGGAGCAATTTTGCAAATATCAGGGGCCCCTACCTAATAGCCAAAATGCGGCTCCTTTAGGAGCACCCTAATCTAAATTAGCAGTCGACATGCCAGGTGGCAGGCGCTTAGAAGGACTGGAGACAAATTGGTGATACTTTTTGGGGACCAAATCTTGGTCACTAGAAGGATTTGTAACTGATGAAATATGTCATAACCGGACTTACTGTGCCCAGTGCCCTGTGCAGGAACAAGCAATATCGTCCACTGCCAAGAAATGTACAAGATGGCAAAAGATGTACACGAAATAAGCATTGAGCTTAGCACAGTAAGTAAATGTAAGCTTACCCATTAATATACCAATGTTAATAGTGAAAATAATGTCTCTTCCACACTAGATTAATGTGAACACTCTAGTTGAGAATCATTTCAGATGAAATTATTTTCTAGAGAAGAATGAAGATCTACCAATATCAAAATTGCCTCCTAAAAGACAAATTGCTCCACTAGAATTATATAGATGAAGACGGAATGGGAAGAAACCCATCTGATAGTTCTTACTTGTCTTGAAGATCAGGCTTCTTGGACTTCAACGAAACAAACTCTTCCAAGCCAAGAGTCCTTTTTCTATTGTTAGTTTTACAGGCTCGAAAGGTGGACGACACCATGTCAGCTCTTTGAAAGCTGTTCATTTCCCAGAAAGAAGAGACACTAGTTGGTTCTAGGATTTCATTTCGACAAGCAGGTGAAGGAGTTTCTATCTCATCTTGGTTTAGTACAACATTACCATGAGTTAAACGAGAATCCTGAAAATACAAAGAGAACGCATGATAAGCACTAGTGACGAAAGAACAAAACAATTTAAGATTGAAGAGATTCCAACAGCATCGGTATATCCATTACAGTTATAACCTTATCCAGAAATGTCTTATTTTCTTTGTGACAATTTTATCCGTCCTGACCCGCATTTTAAACCTTAAAGGACGAAAAGTAGAACCCTAAATAAACAACAATAAATGGCCCAAAACGGGTCATGAAACAACTGTATCTTTATTTAATACCTATAAACTACAATATTACGAAAACTTGTACAGTTAGCAGCCCCACAAGATTATCTATCAGTAAGCAATTACTACTGAAAACTAAAATTAGAGTATACTATTGCTCCGGCAAAGAAATAAGTTAACAATGATATAAGTTTTGACGTATGCAGGGATGAAATTAAGATGAAACTCTTAATTGAGCTCGAAGTTGCAAATCACAGCATTTTGTGTGTGCTGTTGGGTGGGTAGCCCTCCCCAACATGCATAAGCTGAGATTTCAGTTGTCTAAATTAGTATAGTTTAGGGTGATGTATCTGAAACTTCATAACATTAGCTTTGATGAGATATTTGTTCTTAAAAACAAGGAGATCTTGACACCGGGGAATAAAATTTCGGTTTCGGTGGAAATTTCGGTAACCACGGAAATGTAAATATTTTGGTCATTTCGGCCGAAATATTTCAAAAGTTTATTTCCTTGATCAGGCATTGTGAAGAGAAAGTTCGATGGAAAATTCAGTAGGTATGGAAATGAAAATATTTATATCATTTCGGCCAAAATATGTCGAAACTTAACTTCTTGCTTTTCACCTTGTATTTTGAACTTGTATTCCACTATCTATGTAGATATGAAGTTTCTCACATTTTAACGAAGTTTGTTGATCTAAGATGCTTAAACACATATAAAGATGTGGATTCACATTTGTCAGCAAAACCAAAGGATGTATTTCTAGTCTTTGATTGTTTTGACCTAATAAGAACAACAAAGAGCATGATAATGGGTAAGATTTTTCATTCAATAAAAGGTTATTCCTTCTGTCGAATTGGATTGGATTATAACATTATGTCTTTGTTGTATAAGGCTCCAGATTTACCCGGTTTGTGTTGGTAGTCAGGCTAGGTTATTTGTTTATTCTTTGCCTCTGGTCTGGTCTTCTTAATAGAGTGAATAAATCTAGCATTACCTTTTAAAAGAAAAAAGTTCATACCTCACAAATTCTACTAGCATCATCATCATCACCCCAGCGACTTTCATGGGAAGTGGTACCTGGCATATTACAAAACAAGCAATTTCAGTTAACTCTTGAGTGAGATATATGAAAGATTAGGATTTATGGTTTGTCGAGAAAATTACTTCTGGTTCTAGAAAGAGAACTTCTGCCATGAAAGACTCTATACATAGGCCATTGATCCACAGAGAAATGTTGCCTTTGATCTTCCACATTGATTAGAGCTTTCGAATTCAGGTTTATCAATTTCTTATCATTATCTTCTTCCAAGGAACCAGAAATGTATTCACTTACTGTAGTTTTCTGATCCAATGACTTCTTTGGACCAGACAAAATTGTAGAAGAAGATGGTGATAGGGGAATTCTGTTCTGATCATCAGTTACTAGAGTCTTGTTGTGGCTTTTAGAAAACCTACCTCGTTGCAAGAAAGGGTTTTTCTTCATTTTCTGCTGTTCTCTTTTCTCCTTCACTACTTGACCCAGATCTCCTTTTCTCCCTTGAATCTCTGAACAATCATTCTTAAGCTGAAACGACCCAAACCCAGGAAAGGTACAATTAACAGGATCTGTTTTCGAACTATGATTTTCATTATGGGTTTTAAGAAGTTGATTAAGAAAATAAGTTGTATGGCCATTAGTAATGGAAGTTAGGGTTTGGGGTTTATCAGTTTGGATGGTAGTCCGGTTGCACACTTGGGTAGCACCAAAACCAGTCGTGGAAGATGAATTAACAGGAATTAATGGTACAAATGAAGCTTGTTCTTCATCATTGATTGTCTCAACTGGAGAAATGAGTTTCGAATTCAAACGACGAACCCATGAAGATTTTAGAACTTGAGGAATACCCTCGTTTTTTTGGTGGCAATGAACCGACTGATCAATATCTTTCCACCAATTGCTACTACGTTTTTTCTCGACGGAGTTTCTTGAAGATTTCATAACATGTAGATAGACTTCAGAGAATTGTAAAAATTCCTCAAAGAAGATGAAGATCGTTAGTATAACAAAAAGAATAGAGTTAATTCCTATATGGCCCCCTACTTTGTGACCAGCTTCCTTTATGGCCCCCTTTTTTTCGTAAATTCAAATATGGCCCCCTATTTTCAAGTAAATGTCATTACTGCCCTTCTTAATTTTAAATTTAAAACATTTAAAAAACATTATTTCCACCTCACCCTTCTCTCTCTCTCCACCTCATCTCTCTCTACAACTCACCCATCTCTCTCTACAACTCACCCATCTCTCTCTCTCCAATTCACCTCTCTATCTTCCCAACTCACCTCTCTATCTTCCCAACTCACCTCTCTCTCTTCCAACTCACCTCTCTCTCTCTATCCAACTCACCTTCATCTTCCCCGATTAAGGTCGCCGGCCGGAAAATTTTCCGGCCGGCGACCTCAAAAAAAAAAAAAAAAAAAAAATTCCTCTCATCTCTCTCTCTCTCTAAAAGCTCCGGCGAAGGGGGTTTCCCTTCGCCGGAGCTCGTGAACAGACCAGATCGGTCTGTTCACGAGCAGACCACTAATGGTCTGTTCGTGAACAGACCGTCTGTTCACGAACAGACCTCTAATGGTCTGCTCGTGAACAGACCAGATCTGGTCTGTTCACGAGCAGACCATTAAAGGTCTGTTCACGAGCAGACCATTAAAGGTCTGCTCGTGAACAGACCAGATCGGTCTGTTCACGAACAGACCATTAGTGGTCTGCTCGTGAACAGACCGATCTGGTCTGTTCACGAGCTCCGGCGAAGGAAAACCCCCTTCGCCGGAGCTTTTAGAGAGAGAGAGAGATGAGAGGATTTTTTTTTTTTTTTTTGAGGTCGCCGGCCGGAAAATTTTCTGGCCGGCGACCTTATTCGGGGAAGATGAAGGTGAGTTGGATAGAGAGAGAGAGGTGAGTTGGAAGAGAGAGAGGTGAGTTGGAAAGATAGAGAGGTGAATTGGAGAGAGAGAAATGGGTGAGTTGTAGAGAGAGATGAGGTGGAGAGAGAGAGAAGGGTGAGGTGGAAATAATGTTTTTTAAATGTTTTAAATTTAAAATTAAGAAGGGCAGTAATGACATTTACTTGAAAATAGGGGGCCATATTTGAATTTACGAAAAAAAGGGGGCCATAAAGGAAGCTGGTCACAAAGTAGGGGGCCATATAGGAATTAACTCAAAAGAATAAGGTTATAAATACAATGATTGAGTGGGTTATAGTGGTGGTTTATTGATCAACCTCTAGTAACATTCTGCGTGCCCTTTGGGGTTTTCTAAAGCTTTAGAAGACAGCTTAGAGCATCTCCAATGGATCACTCTAACAAACACTCTAAAAATCTAGTTGTCAAGTGTCAAATAAAAACTCTCTTTCCTAATGTCAATATAGAGACACTCTAAATTTGTTTGGTCTCCAATTGAGATCTCTAAAGTCTCTTACTTAATAGACATGTCACTCTTAAATTGAATATGAAAAAAATAGTTGAAAATTAAGGTTTTCTATTGGTTGGAATTATAAAGTAACAAGAGTCTTAAGTAGACACTCTCATTTTAGAGTTTCTCTCTCTAGACACTCTATAATAAATGTGTCCACTTCATAATAGAGTGTTTAACAAAGTGTTCCATTGGAGATGGTTTTTTAACAAAAACTCCAAAAAGTCATATGTGGCACTCTAAGTGTTAGAGATTGAGTGTCCCATTGGAGATGCTCTTAGCCTTTAAGATTCTCACAACGGTAGATTTAGGGGTTCTCTTCAGGGTCGGCCCTACCACTAATGGGCCCAAAGCCATTTACAATTTTGGGGCCCTCAATGTAAGTTGTTTTAACCGCTTTATGAAAAATTATTAAAAAAATGAACTTGTGACGACATAAACCCTGATCAGTTTGGTTGTAAACAAGTATATGGACCAAGTTACCAATTACACTTTTGTATTGAATATTGAACATAAGTAATAAAATAACCTTAAATTCTTCATCAAGAGGTGGGCGTTCGTGGCTTTGGGTTGGGGTCGGCCCTGGTTCTCTTTAACATGTGCTATAAGTGTTGTAAGTGGAGCTAGAGATTGTTGTTGGGGGAGCTATTATAGTTGGGGAGCTATTATGGTTGGTAAAAATATATAAGAGTTTTTAATTATTATTTTAAGGGTTATTTCCCAAATAGCCCCCAACTTTACGACAAGCTTCCTGCTTAGCCCCCTACTTTATCAAAAATATCCAGATGATCCTGTTTTTCAGTTACTGTTATATGTCTGTTAACTAGTCATCACCTCTCTCTCCTCCATCTCATCACCTATCTTTCCTCCAGATCATCACCTCTCGCTGTTACCTCATTGTCTTCAACGGTGAAGGTCATCGGTCGACCAATTTTCCGGTCGACGACCTTCAAAACATAAAAAGAAAAACATGCTTTTCTCTCTTCTCTCTCATGTTCTCTCTCTGTCTAACTAATCTCTATCTCTCTCTCTATGACTCTGGCGAAGGGGAGGAGTCCCTTCGTCGGAAAAACCAGACCTTCAAGGTCTGGTTTGATACCTGACTCGGGCTGGTTTCAAACCAGACTGGGATCTAGCTTCAACAACCAGATCTCGGTCTGGCTGGTTCAAACCAGACCTTGAAGGTCTGATTTTTCTGGCGAAGGGGCTCATCCCCTTCGTCGGAGTTATAAAGATTGGAGAAAGAAAAAGATTGGTTAAAGAGAGAGATTGAAGAGAGAGAGAGAGAGAGATTAGTGAGGGAGAGAGGAGAGAGAGAGAGATTAGTGAGGGAGAGAGGAGAGAGAGAGAGATATTAGTTAGATTGAAAGGGAACAAGAGAGAGGAGAAGAAAAGATGAGAGGAAAATTGACTGATCGGCGACCTTTGCCGATGAAGACGTGAGGTGGCAGAGGGAGGTGATTTTTTACCAAGTAACATTGACAAAAGAATATTTTGGTGAATCTTTTTTTGACTATTTTGTGATTTTTTTGTGAAGAGAATGGATATGTTATATCTCAATGTAATCACACTTTTTCACCAAATTTCAAAAACGGAAAAAAACTTTACTAATATGCCTAGTTTTGTCACCATGTTTTATTCGTTTAGGGGAGATTTGAAATTCTATGAAAATTGGGTAAATTTGTTGAAGAAAATAAACAAGTATATTGTTCCCTAGGGAAAACATATTGTTTTCACTTTTTGTCACCATATTTCCTTCCTATGGGGGGAATTTGTTGAAGAAAATAAAATATATGCAGTTGCTGAGGGGAAACTTATTGTTCCCACCATTTTTTTGTCATATTTCACTTTTTCTCAGTAACCTGGGAGGAAATTTTTGATCGGATCCTAAAAAGTTTTGCCTCTTTTTGGACAAATTTTGAATAAAGAAGAAAGAGAAACAAAATTTAACCGAAAATATTTGTATAGTGTTCCCTACATCTTAAGAGAAATCTTCATTTATAATAACATTGTTTGATAGAGTTGGTGGTTGTTGGTTCGATTGAAAAATACCTTCTTCCTCCATTAAAACAACATCTGAGTATCTTGAGACATAATAAATATAAGTATCCAAAAGAAGAAGAAATTGAGAATAAATAAAGTAGTTCTTTATTGGTAATGGTCGTTATTTTATTTGATCATGGAGAAGAATATAGAGGTATTGTTGGTGAAATATTTAGAGTTTAAAGAAGAAGAGAACGAAAAAAATTTACCGTTTGCGATTGTTTTTTCCTCTATATCTCACTATTCAATTTCATATCCAAAAAATAACTCCTAATACCAATTCAGTGTAGGGAATCAAGATACAAAAACCTGATTTATTGGATGGTTTGGGGAATTTTTTTATTATCATTTTAGCTCTTCCTTAATTTCACTGTTCTTGTAATTATTTGTTGGAAAATTATTAAGGCACCCTCTGTCTGTTTAAAAGTCTCTCCTCCAAAACAAATCTAACAAGTAATTTATGGAGGAAAGATGCGCGTTTAACACTTATAGAAGACACATTTAAAGCTTCCCTTATTTAGAGGTACTTTGGTAGTGAAAGTCAGCCGCAAGCTAGGGAAACAATCACTTTTGCTCCTTTACTCTCGAGTCCTGAACTTTTGAACTTTGAAGGCTGTCAATGTTCTTAATGATGATTTTAGAAATCTGGCGCATTGCAAGTGTAGAGTAGGGATTTCTTCTCCTCTAATTTGTCTTATCCATTTTCTTTAACTCTAACTTTTCTCAAGAAATCTCTCAATTCTTCTCTATTAATCTCAATTATATTCGATCACCTTCGGAACCCTCTTACTGTTTCTCTTAGTAATCATAGCTTTCTAAATTTGAGCATTAGTTCTTTTAGAGTTGGAGTACGAAAAGAGTAGAACAAGACGATCTATATAGAAGAAATTTATTTACTGCAAAATATGCAATCGCATTATTACTATAGCAATTTTATTGTGTCGGGAGGCACGTGCTATACTTAGCCAAAGAAATTTGTTTACAGCAAAATATGCAACCGCATAATTACTATAACAGATTTATTGTGTCGGGGGGCACAGGCTATACTGCAGTATACTATATATTGTCTGTAGTTTTTCTTCAACATGTAATCGTTTCTTACCTAAAAAGTTGTTTCCTCTATCTTTTTTTTTGAGAATTCGACTACGATCTACGTTAGTTGTTACAAGGCATTGATACATCATGAAGATGTGATAAGCACGATAACCGCCTAATTTAATCCATGAATGAGAGAGGCACATTGATACATTATAAAGATGTGATAAGCACATATCTGAAGGAGATGTCCTTCGACCAAAGATGCAACGTGAGCAATTTTTCGGATAGGATAGTTGATGAAGAAGATTATCAAGTCCGGACGATTTAGGGGTCATAATGTTTAGCTGGAAGCCAACTACGATCGTCGAATTACGAAGTAATTCGCGGCTAACTTTGACGTATCCTACATTGGGTTACACATAAGAATGTCTATTTGATTGGATGATATGACTAGTGGAATGAGACACATAATCATGGGAGAGTCCCATAAACATGTCTCATAGGCCTAAAAAAAGTTTAGGCAAAGATAGCACAAAAGGCCCGAAAGAAGGAATTTTGGGCCGGGACACCAAAAGGGTGATTTGGGCCCAAGAGGAGGGCCGACCATGCTTAATAGGCTGTCCATAAGGGGCCGCTCAGATCTGGAAATGATTCTTAGCATGGGGCGGCCACAACTAAGGGAAATAGGAAAATAGAAATTAGTTTCTATTTTCGACTATTTCCTTAATCTTATTCAAAAGGGACTTTTTGAGAAACCTAATTAGGGTGAGACTCTAACTAGGGTTCTATATAAATTCTCTTAGGGATTTGGATAAGGTGTGGAATTTCTTAAGACGCTTTCTTACTCTACAACATCAAGTAGAGAAGAGAAAATGAGCTAATTCCCAAGCCATCTAACTAGTCAATAAAGAAGAAGGTGTTCTTCATATTAAACCACCATTGGAGTTCTAGCTAGATACAAGGTGGGAGATCAAGTTGATCATTCAGGTGTCTTGAGTAGAGGGGCAACACGTGGGGTTCTTGATCTTCGCAATCGATTGGAAAGGTTCGAGGGAAAAACTAGGGATTAAGGTAATCATAAACTCTTAGTTGATTATTAGCTTATGCATGATGATCTTGGGATCATACTAGTGTTAGACATGAGATGACTGAGATTCCGCTTAGAACACTACGATCTACGTTAGTCGTGACAAGGCATTGATACATCATGAAGATGTGATCAGCACGATAATCGCCTAATTTAAACCATGAATGAGAGAGGTCTTTCCAACAACATGGAAGACAAATTATTACAATATTTACTTTATTTATAGCTTAAACTACATGAGATAAATCTTGATGGCAAACTGCTTCGACCAAGACTCGATCCCACGACCTCATGGACTTAAGAGAGGTGTCCAACCACCGCACCAAAGGCTGGTGGACTATTTCCTCTATTTGTTATTATCAAAATATCTAAATGGAACGGCGGGGGACATTTAGTAAGTATTATGATGATTTTTCTCTCTCCAAAAGTCTTCAATATTGGTGGACATTTGCTCTCCAAATTTACTCCAAAATACATTGAAATGTTTTCAAATATTGGTGAAACAAAATATCTCCAAGAGTGCAAGGTCTCATGTCTCAAATCAATCTCCTAATATTAATAGATATTTGAAATGCCTTGGCTGGCACAAACATATGTGGAAATTTGAAATGTCTATTACTTCATGCATTGGTGGAAATTATTAAATGTGGAAATCCTTATTGCCATTTAATACAAAATTCTTAATCTCAACCGGATTGTCTTCTTCAAATTTGTCAAATTTCTTACATGGGTTAACAAAATAGTAATAAAAAAACAACGAAGTAGAAGGTAACATTAAATTGTGCAATGAACTGATAATAAAGTGAAGAACTTATCTTTCTTAGGACTTTATTATGAACCAGCAAGACCACCACTAGAGACAATGAACTTGTAATAGATGAAGAGACAAAGATGGTGGAGCAGAGGGACGAGTATCACTCGTTGTCCTGAACACTTAAAACACCCCTGCTACCGGTAAATTAGGTATTACTTTGCAGTATCGGAGTACCCTAGGATTCAACATTTTTATATTGGGAATTGAAGAAGCAAACTTCATTCTTGATCTACTGATCTTGACAAAGTGATGGAGAGAGTGGAGAAGAGAAGTAGAAAGAAAAATATTTTTCTGTGTCTTTCTTATGAGAATAAGAGTCATATTTAAAAGCTCAAAATCTAAATGCCAAAAAATCCAACGATTCTCAATCGTTTCAAACTGATGATCTAAAGGTTACCAATGAAAGGAATAAATTA
Source organism: Eschscholzia californica subsp. californica (assembly GCA_002897215.1). Lineage (NCBI taxonomy): Eukaryota > Viridiplantae > Streptophyta > Magnoliopsida > Ranunculales > Papaveraceae > Eschscholzia > Eschscholzia californica. Next base: position 218,091 of record BEHA01050458.1, on the reverse strand, counting down.
AATTCTGAATTTATTCCAGTCAAACTAGCCAGTAAAACATATTCATTGGACTATCTCTTTTGTAGCCAACGCAATAAAGGCAAAGATTAGCTCAGAAATTGACATTACAATGGTTGTAGAAAATTCAGATTTAAAGTTCCATGGGAAAAGTTCCTTTGAAGAATCAGATTTAAAATTCCGTAGTTGAAGTAAAAATAAATTACTGTCGAAAAATAAGATTTTTTTTTTTGTTTTTTTTTATGAAGAGAAATACCATTAAATAAAAGAGTCTATCACAAACCAACTAAAGTTCAGAAATAAAGGATAAAACATCATTCCAAATTTTCTTATGACCGTGGGTACGACCCCATTTAGCTAAAACATCTGCATGAGTATTACAATTTCTAGACACATGGGTGAATATAATTCCTGTGAATTTGTCCTTGATGTCTTTAATCTGTTGGATGATTCTTTGTGATTGCCAGTGAAGACTTCCTCCATTGCCATTGAGAGCTAGGATTATTGCTTGATTGTCACTTTCTAAATACACATAAGAGAGGTGAAGTTGCATTGCACCTAAGAGACTAGATAATATCGCTAAGCTTTCACATTCTTCCGCATGTTGCCCTCGAACAGTATCCGCTACCGCTATGATATAGTTAGCCTCTGCATCTCGGATAATGTAACCGATTCCAGCCGGTTCCTTTATACTAACGAAGGAGGCGTCGATATTGATCTTTACATATGGTGTCGATGGAGGTCTCCATGTTTGGATATTCGTTTTTTCTTTACCTTTAGTGGTAATACTAGACTCAGTTCTGAGTGGAGTGGTCGTGGTATTGGTAATCCTCTCTATCATCTGTAATGGATTTTGTTTATTCGTCGTAAAGCAGTTTTCACATCTTGCTTTCCAAAGAAACCATAGTATTTTAGCATATAGATTTATAGTTTCTTCCCCAAGAGGTTTCCATTGTTGAGTCCACTGAATTGTGGTAGTGATATGATCCGTTCTAACCTGGAAATGAAACCAAATTGCTTTCGCGAAAGAGCAATGCAGCATAACATGATCAAGCGTCTCATCCTCATTACAGTTAACACAGGAGTAATTATTGCTAATAAATTTGCCAATTTTAGCTTTTACCGGTAAGCTATTAGTGCAACATTTCCATAGAAATAGTTTAATCCGAGGAATTGTGTTCATATTCCATATAAAGAACCAATCCATCTGATCTTGTGTAGTGTAAATAGTATTATTCCGTAAGAAGTTATACATGGATTTGTGAGAGAAATTACCTGATTTAGTCAATGTCCAGATGGCTTTATCCTCATCGTTCGGATTAAGATTGATGCTGAGAATGGCACTGCAAATATCATTATTAAAACACATATTTATGACGTTTAAGTTCCACATACCATTCGTAATAAGTTGAGAAACCTTATCCAACGTACAGCCTCTATCATTCGTGATAGGTGGTGGATGATTAGGTATCCAATAGTCAGTCCAAATATTGATTTGTTCACCTTTGTTAATATTCAAAAAATAAGACTCTCACTCTGATGGTAGTCTTTAGATATAGATTTCCAAGCCCAAGAATGATGATTCTTGTGTTGCTTGGGCTTGTGAGAGTTATGAAAGTACTTCCCTTTAAGCACTTGAACCCATATAGCATCCGGGTTGTTGATTATGCGCCAGTTAAGTTTGAGCAGAAAAGCTTGATTATCAAGTTGGGGTAGACGAAGACCCAGTCCACCATGTTTGCGAGGTTTGCGAATAAAATTCCAGTTGATAGTATGGAAGGTTTTGGATTTTCCCCACCAATAAGTCCTTTGAATAAACTCAATGTTGTCACTGATGCCTTTAGGAAGGGCAAAGCACTGCATTTGGTATCGGGGAACAGCCGCCGCGATAGTGGAGAGAACTACCAAGCGGCCAGCTTGCGAGAGGAGATGAGTTTGCCATTTGGCAAGTTTATTTTTTAATTGAGTAATGAGGGAATTAAAGGCTTGTTTCTTGTTGCGATCGATAAAAAGTTTAGTCCCCAGGTATTTATCACCAGAAGACGACTGATGAACCTTAAGTTCTCTGATAATCATGCGTTTGAATTTAAGGTGCGAGTTTTTAGAGAAAAAGATGTTCGATTTAGCATAATTAATCATCTGGCCAGATGCCTCGCTGAACTCCTTAAGAATTTGTTTAAGATTGAAAATATTCTCAAGAGAGTTTTGCCCGAAAATGATACAGTCATCAGCAAAGAGGAGATGTTTGATAGAGAGGTTCGAGTGAGGAATGGGAAAACCTATGAAAGAGGAATCATTGCGATTTTTCTCTAAAAGCCGACTAAGACCTTCCATGGCAATGGCAAAAAGAAAAGGAGAGAGAGGATCACCCTGCCTAATGCCTCTACTAACATTAAAAGTACTGCCCGGACGCCCATTGATGAGAACTGCCATAGAACTGGTAGAGATGCATGTTTTGATGAGATTGATCCAAATGCTCGAAAACCCCATCAAATCCATAACATTCTCCAGATAACTCCATTCAATTCTGTCAAAAGCTTTAGACATGTCTAACTTGAGACCAAAGTAGCTTTTGGCACCCTTAACCTTTTTGAAAGAATGAATGAGTTCTTGGCTAATGATAAAATTATCGGTGATTTGTCTACCAGGAACATAGGCTCCTTGAAAAGGAGAGATAATATCAACCAAAATGGGTTTCAGTCTATTAGCAAGAATTTTGGTAATGATTTTATAGGTGGTGTTCAGCAAGCTATAGGACGGTAATCTGCCGGCGATTGGGATGTTTTAGTTTTGGGAAGAAGGTAGATGTGTGTGTGGTTAGACATAGCTGGCAAGGAAAAGTTCTGAAAGAAGGAGGAAGTCATAAGCTGAATATCTTCCTTGACAGTCTCCCAATTAGATTGGTAGAAATACGGAGGAAAGCCATCCGGGCCAGGAGTCGCGCCAGGCTTGAGAGAGAAAGTGGGCATCCGAATCTCATCATACTGAGGAAGCGCTGTGAGAGACTCATTCTGGGCAGCCGAGATTTGAGGGTAGAAACAATCCTCAATATTCGAGGACATCGTAGATCAAGCTGTGGTGGATATCTGCTGAATATGATTAGCAAAAATCATCGATATTTCCACTTCATCATTAGCCCAAGTATTATCATCCCTCGTAATGGCCAGAATCTTATTCTTACGAAGTCTAGTGGTGGCCTTGGCATGAAAATATTGGGTGTTTCTATCTCCCAAGTTGATATTGGCTATCTGGATTTTTCCTTCCATAGACTCTCTTGCTGAAGAAGGAGATTTTTGATCTGGGAATATGTATTTTTGAACACCTCTGCGTTTTTAATCAGCTGAAGATTTTGGGTGAGCTGCTTAAAATTAGTTTCCAGATTACTGAAAACCTCTTTGTTCCATTTAGAGAGTTTAATAGCAAGGAATTAAGTTTGGCTTGAATTGGATTGAGGATAGTGAGCCAATTGGATTTAATGAAGCTGGCGCAATTGGGGTGAGACATCCAAGTACGAATAAATTTGAAGGGTTTGCGGCCAAGAGACGATGGATTCTTGGTAGAGAGAAAAATAGGATTATGATCAGAACCAATAGTGGCTAGATGATTAATCTTGGAATGAGGGTAACTGATGAGCCAATCATAATTAGCCACTGCTCTATCCAGTCGCTCTTCAATAAGATTTCCTGCAAATTGTCTATTAGTCCAAGTATACGGATACCCAATAAAACCTAAATCATGCAGGCCCAAGTTATTAATAATATTCTTGTGCTGCTAAATAGTAGGAAGATGAGCCGGTTTACCTCCCGACTTTTCCGATTGATCAAGAATGCAGTTGAGATCGCCTATCACTAGCCACGGGGCATTGTTGTTAGGGACAAGGTGAGCTAACGTTTCCCAAGGTTTCATTTTATTGTTTTTATATGGGCAACCATAAAAACCCGTGAGATAAATCTGACTACCAGAGACAATCTGGGTACTTTTGACATTAATCATATTATTATCAGCATGGAGAATATCAATGTCATAGTTGGGAGCCCAGAAAAGGGCAAGGCCTCCGGCTTTATTAACTGGTTCAATGACATGTTTGTTGCAAATATTAGTGAGATTCACATTTTATCTATGTTTACATTCATGCATTTGGTTTCAGACAGAAAGATAATGTCCGGGTTGTTTTCTTTAATAAGTCTGAGGAGATGTTTGCGATTAGCAAAATTGTTACAACCACGAACATTCCAGGCCAGAATAGTGAAATCCATAAGGCAGAGGCAAGAAGTAAACTTAAAGGCACCAACCCTAGAGGTACCCCAAACCAGACACTAAACAAGCCCTCACTCCACCTAAACAGAACCCACTAAAGGCAGGAACCGAAAACTCAAGACCACCTCCGAAGAACAGGCACAATCCTAGAAGCACAAGGGAGTCCAGTCAAGTAAATAAAGGCTATCTAAAAGGAATAAAACACCACTCTAACGGCACCCTCGGATGGTCCCTAAACCTGACCTGCACTCAACCTAATTCTAATCCTCCCTAAGAGGAAAACTAAACACCACTCTAAAGGCACCCTCGGATGGTCCCTATACCAGTCCTGCCCTCAGCCTAATACTAAACCACTCACGACAAATCTGAAAAATACAGGCAACCTGTTACCAAACCTAGCACCCCCCAACGACTAAACCAACACTCTGAAAATGAAGGCACTCACTAAAGAAAGGAAAAGAAATGAAACCCAACAAAGCACACACCAAAGACTAAAAAACCTAAGAAAATAAAAGCAACTACACACAGATAATAAAAGTGCTAAACAGCTAAAGACAAGTCAAAATAGGCCAAGATCTAAAGGTGCTCCTAATTGTCAGCCACATAAGCTAGGGTTCGAGCAAAGTACAAGCATGAACTAATCACTTCAACTAAAAGGTCTCCCGGGAGTCACTCCAAGCAAAACAAGAGGCACAAAACAAAATACAGTAAAGACTATAAAACGGAATGAAGGAAATACAACAAGTGAAAAGGAATTAAGAAGATAAAAGAAAATAGAAATAGATTAAGATTAACATAGTAATACCACAAAGTCTGCTATCATTCTAAAACCAGACTACGCAAAAGAAAGTGACTAAGACTGGAGTGTCTAGTACCACTCCAGCTCAGACTACTACAGCTGAAATACCAAAAAAAAAGATCCAGTAAGGACCACAAGTCTATGAAGAATGAAAACAGACTGAGACTCTAACCATCAACTACAAACACAGAGACAGAACTACTAAAACAAACAATCAAACTAACAACTACCACTCCACCCCAAGCACCAGAGAGACCAAATCAGTGAGAGGACGAGATTGAGAGTGCAGCATCATCCCTATCTCCTGCATTAGTAATGATATTCAAGCTTTGATCCAGAAGCAATGATTCTTGTAGCAACCTCCTCACTTCCAAATTCTCTATCATTGGAGTGTCTTCAAAGGAGTTATCATCTGACAATATAGAATTTCCATCTGAAGAGGGTCTGGGATGATCACGAATTCTCTTTCCAGAAGAAGGAAAGAGAAGGTGAGGTGGAATCACTCCCTGCACTGGAGATGGAGGAGGGGCTAACAACAGAGGAGGTTCAGGAGCTCTACATTAAGGTCCACTAAGATATCTTCCATATGATCATTGTTGGAACTAGTCTCATCAGCAGAGGAGTTATCAAATAAGGGACAGTTGCTAATGTGATGTTCAATGATACGACAAAGCTGGCAAATCGCCCCTGGGAATTTTTGATAACTAATTTTGATTTCCTTCTCTCCATCAGAGAAGATGGGATTAATAACTACTAGAAGAGGAGTTCTAATATCATAGAGAAAGTGAACACGAACAGTATTGTTATTAACTCGACCAAAGTTACGAGGCTTAATGCTAATAATCTTACCCATGCATCTGAAAATAAAGTCGAAATCCTCACGATTTTGCAGGGCTTGCGGAACTTTGTAGAGAGTACAGTGCATGGGTTCGAAGACGAGATCATCAGTGGGCTCAGTGAGAGGAAATTATACTACTTTGAGAACCAGTAGCATCCCTCTAAGAATCCAGGCTCGACCAAAGTTCAAAGCATCCATTACAAATTGGCTTTTAGGCTTGATGATGAATGTGTTGACAGGACCATCAGAAGGATAATAATCACAGTCCCTGAAGAATCTGGACTGAGGAAAGAGCATCTTCTTGATAAAAGACAGACCCACATCATACGGACACACCCACCTACCTATAAATCCTTGATTGATTGGCTGAAGCTCTTGCTTGGAAGAAGGCTTAGAGAATTTCAGAGTAAGTTTGCCATGGGTGGCCAGAGAGTACTGTGAAGCCATAGAGGAAAGAAGAGAAGTGAATAAGAGGGAGAAATGGTTGATAACTCCTTCAATGAGAGGCGAGTATAAATAGTAGAGAAGAAGGAGGGTGAGGACGAACACATCCAACCAAATTAGAATCATTACTTCGCATGCAGGAGCCTCGGGAATTTGCTACACCTCAAATCCGTCACTCAGATAGAGTAGTAGTGGCTGACGACATAATAAAGAGAGAGAAAGACAACAGACCCAAAACCAGAGAGAAGAACTAGAAACCGGCGGAAGTAAAGAAAACCACGCGAATGGAAGAGGAAGAGTTAGGGTTTACCTTTACGTGTTGGTTTGCGCAGCACTTATTCTCGGGATTGGCTGAAACGTGTTGATTATTGTCTTTGGTTATCTGAGTTAGATGTGATTATTCTGCCCTTGAATAACGTAACCAGGTTTCACCCAATTGCTAGGGTTTGTGATCCTGGGAAATTGATCTTCGCGCGGCTCAACGTGATGATTTAATTTGTCCTTAGTGGAGGAAATTGGAGGATGTAGGTAAGACCATTAATTGTTGTTGTATTGTTAGATTAAGAGAGAGTGATGAAGAGAGATTGAAGATGTAGTTCTTAGGGTTTGTAAATTGGGATTCGAAGGTAGAAAGGAGAAGAGAATCGCCTGCTGACGTCACGACTCTTTCTCTCTCCTAAAAAAACCTCGGTCCGTCTTTTTTTTTGTTGAGATTTAAAAGTCTGTAGTTGAAATAGAAATAAATTACTGTTGAAAAATCAGATTAGAAAATTTGTGTTTCAACTAGAAACTTATTTGTAAACAACATTTCTCTAAAAAATTTCGCTTTGAGTAAAAATTTTCACTCATTTAAAATCTAGGATTATTAAATATAAGAGCATCTCCAATGCAAAACTCAAAAAAAATCTCAATTCGTCCTATTTGTCAAGTTCCAATTGAGATTCTCACTCCTAGGTGTCGAAAATAGAGATCCTCAATTCTTGTATGTCTCCAATGCAACACTCTAAACTCTTTTATTTTACTTACGTGTCATGGTTATATTTGTAAAAAAATAATTAGTTATTTTGGAAATATACGAAGACTTGATTTCTATTGGTTGAAATTTAAATATTGATGAGTTGGACAATTAGAGATATCTCAAGAGGACACTCTGAAAATAGAGTGTCCTCTTGAGATATCTCTATTCCACTCTCGACACATCATCTTTGAGATCTTAGTTGAGTTTTGCATTGGAGATGATTTTTTAAGAAAAACTAAGAAAATCCTATGTGGCACTCCGAGTTTCTAAGATTGAGTTTTGCATTGGAGATGCTCTAACAACATGTACTAAGAGGAAAGATATTATTATGGAACGCATTTTCTTACTGTCCAAGTAATCCACCAAAGTTCAGGTTGAGGTTTTGAGATAGTCCAAAATTTGGAGTTATTATTGGGGGTTTCATTAAATTTGCTTGGAAATGAAAAGGAGGAAATGAGGAGTAAGACAGAAATGGGATGACCCAAATTCACGTGTTGATTGATATAAGGCCAAATGTAGAGTTGAAAAAGAAAAAGAATATAAATTAATATTTCGAACAAAAGAACAAAACCGACCTTAGCTCAGTTGGTAGAGCGGAGGACTGTAGTTGTTTTATTAACGGATCATCCTTAAGTCTGGTTCGAATCCGGCAGGTCGGAACTTTTTGTTTTGGTTAATTATAAGTTTTTTTTTATTGAGAAACTGACTTATGTCCCAACTAGGACGTTGTTGGCTTGTATGTGAAGATAATTGAGCTTTGTATTTCGACTTTTACGTGCTGCCCTGGACTCCATCTAGAGTGCCTAAGTTGGTGTTCAGCACTGGTTCATGTTAACTTGTTAAGGTAGTTGAGTTTTGTGGTTTGATTCTTACCTCTCTGAAGTTTGTCTACGGTGTCTAACTTAATGTCACTACACTAGTTATGTTCACGAAGTTGAGTTCAATCTTTCGATTTTGACTCTCAAAAGTTTGTCTATGGTGTCTTGCACCGGTTATGTTGAGGAGTTGAGTTTCTGTTGTTCGATCTTACCTCTCCGAAGTTTGTTTGGTGTGCTTAAGTTCGACCTTCTCTTGCACCGTTATTTTAGAGAACTTGAGTTCTAGCATTTGATTCCTTAACAAAAAAAAAAAAACGAGTTCTAGCATTTGATTCTTACCCAAAGTTCCCCTGAGGTACCAGTGTTCTTGTCTTGTCGTAAAATAAAATTGTGATAGATAATAGAGATTTATAGCACAATCAAATAATTAATGGCATCCAAAAGATCATATAAACAAATACACAAACAAAAAAAAGATTAAACTAAATTGCCATTTAATTCATTTCCATGTCTGTGGCTCTTCTTTCAGCCACCTTGTTACTATGTACATAACGGCAAGCGAATATAAGAAAATAAAACAAATTAACTACACAAATTCCTGCAAGAAAAAAATAATAGTAATCTAACTTGTTCTTGTTTAGATCATGACCTCCTAACCATCCAGGATTTCCATCCTTGCTAGATGGTTCTGTTATTTTGTGAATCAAATTGATAAGGATTGAACTTAGATAGTTTGCAGTTGCTAAACTAAAAAAGAACAGAGAAGTAGCTAGAGTTCTCATACTAGGTGGGAATTGTTTACCTAAAAACTCCAAAACACCTATACCCATAAAAGCTTCTGTCATACCCGATAAGATATACTGAGGTAGTAGCCACGCGAAAGACATTGGTGCTATAAACATTCCATTCTTTAAAGCGAGTGCGCGTCTCTCTCTTTCAACGATTCCGCCTGTTAACATACAAAGAATTGACATTAAAATACCTAACCCTAACCGATGCCTTAATGTTATTCCTTCTCCATCTTTACTCCATTTTCGTGACAAAGGAAGGACAATATGCTCGTATATAGGTATCCATACTGATAGAGCAAACATCGAAACAACACCCATTGAACCGGGTGGTACACGAAAATTATTTGTTAATCTTCTATCCATTTGAATAGCTTGAAGAATTCCTTGGGTAGTTTGTTGATCCATGGCTATGAAACAAGTAATCCCTGAGGCCCAAACTGGTAAGACACTCAAAATACACTTCAATTGTTCAACTTGTTGTACACTACAAAGTCTCCATTCATTCATTGGTAAACCTCGGTCGTCAAATTGATCTCGTTCGGTAATAACCGCAGCTTTGGTTAAGAATGTGAACCGATCCGTGAGTTGAAGTCCCGTCGAAGAATCTTCCGTGTTATAAAGTGTGTATCCGGAACCCGGATTGATCTTGAGTTTCCGTTTCCGAAATGAAGCTATAATTACCTTAGTTATACCACTAAAGACACTTCCTTTTGGTTTCATATAGATGTAAACTCTGCACCCAAGTATGAACACAACAATTGAGAGAAAAATGAAGGCAGTTGGAATAGCAAGCCCCCAAGCCCAACTAATGTTGCTCTGAATATAAACAACAAGAGTTAGAGCTATTAAAAGAGCCAAAGTGAAGCTCCAATAATACCAATTGTAGAAACTTTCTACATTTTTTCGACCTTTCTCTGTTGTAGTATCGAATTGATCAACACCAAAGGCGATATTACACGGTCTAATTCCACCTGCACCAATTGCTAGTAATCCAAGACCTGTAAATAGAACCCCATATTGCCATTTCTTTGGTTCTTGACATGGACTTATCTTGTCGTTGCAACTTGGTGGTCTTAGATGTGGAATAGCTGCAGTTAGGGTTATAATACCCATTCCCTGTTGAAGAATAACAAGTATTAATATTCAAAATTTCCGATGTCTTTTTATAGCTAAAAGATTAAATAAACTCGAACTGAAACTGAACTAATAGTCGCAGGTATGTAATTATTATACCATGTTTCGTGAAAATTTACGTGAGATTAGTTCGGGAGATCAAGCTCATTGATTCATGGATAAGAAAATGTGAACTTACTAGGAAATAAGTTATAGAAGCAGAGATCAAGGTCCAAAATCTTCCTAAATAGGCATCAGATACGAATGCACCTAATAATGGTGCAATATTACAAGTCCCTGACCAAATGTTGACCAAGCTGACTGATGATAATCCATCCATATTATATTGTGAACGTAAATAAACTGTCATATTTGCTATCAAACTCATCGATGCTAATTTCTCAAACGTTTCGTTTCCTGCAACCAACCAAAGAAAAGAAAAGGAAATTTAGTTTCTGTACAACAAATTATATTTTATAAATCCAAATTCTAATGACACCACCCCTCTAGAAGTTGAAAACCGGCTTTTTACACATTAAGAACGTTTATTTTTAGCACGTGTTACATAGTTTAGTCACTAGACTCTAGATTCAAGTCCCATTAGCATTGGGTTGATGATGTTTAGTCACTAATGTGTGACGACAATAGGCCTTAGCAAAAGGAAAATGTGAGAACTTCAGGCCACTATCCCGACTGAATCCCAGCCTGGGTATGTGGTACTTTCTCTCTATGTATCTTAGCCCGCCACATAAGCCAATTGAGATTTGGCCTGACATTATATTGGTGTTGTTCACAAAAGAGGGTATGAAGAAAAAAACTTACCAATGATATAAGGCATAGTTTTCCATCCACCACCTTTCCTAATAGTAAGAGAATCACCATCTCTTTTGTTCACCATTTTTGATGTGGTATTAGGTTCTTCCTCATCTACCTCATTCTCCTCTTCTTTTGAAGTCCCCTCCTGATCTTTACCAAGAGGAATACTAATAGATGAAGAATTTTGATCCTTCTGATTGTTGATCTCCATTTTGTTGTTATTAGGTTGATGATCTAACAATGAAGAAGGTGATATCTCTGTAATTACATTCTCCATTGCAGTCACAAATGTTAGAAGATTAGACTCACTAACCACTCTCTCTCTCTCTCTCTCCAAAACTCTCTCTAACACTCTCTATTTATCTCTAAAATGTACTTCAACCACAAATGAAGCGCAATTTTCTCCCTCACTTGGTTAAGAAGACTCGGGGCTTAGTAACAACCCCCACTACAATCAACTATCCCATTGATACATGGAATATTCTTCAGGTATATAGCAAAAAAAAAACTTCAACTCCATACAGGGCCGGCCCAAGATTGGGATGTGCCTCAAGCGTATTTGAAAATGAAGGCCTTGTCATTAATTTAAAAAATAATGTTATTTGATTATGCTAGCTTAGGCAACAACAAATTTTATTAGAAATACTGTTATATTAGAGAAACTATGTGCAAGCAAAGTATTCTTTTAGTTTTTTTTGTTGAAAGAAACCATATCACTTTCAAACTGAAACTTTATGAGATGGCTATATGTGCAAAGTAATATTACGTATCATAGATTTTTGATGTCATGATCATTTAAAATATCACATAGAAAGATATCAATTTGGTTAAGTGGTATAAGTGAACAAAACCATATAGCTTTCACAATGAAACTTTATAAGATAGCCATATGTGCAAGGTAATATTACGTATCACAGATTTTCGATGTCATCGTGATCATTTAAAACATCACATAGCAAGAAGAAACTCATATCAATTTGGACACTGACTTCATATGAAAAAAAAAATCGAACAACAAAATTTATTTAGTGAAAAACAATTGTTTTTATGCTACCAGATTCCG
>BEHA01050458.1:173810-184071 GCA_002897215.1 Eschscholzia californica subsp. californica | reverse complement strand
GTGGGCAAATATAATGGGATGAGTTCCATATAACATCATATACAAGCCAACAGTAATAGTTTTCTTACCGATCAATTAAGTCTTGAGCTTCAAAGCTCATTTCTTCAGGTACCCGGGGCCAAGGTATATTGCGATTGAGAATATTGTCAAAAATGATCTATATAGAAAGGGAAACAGGAAAGATGTCAATATTGAGAATATTGCAAAAAGTTGTCTAAAATGAAAGGGGAGACATGAAGTATAGAGTAACCTTTTAAAGTAATTCTACGTGTATTTAACTAGCATAAAAAGAATCACATCATTACACTCTTCTAGAATATGTTAGCAGTTCAGCGTTTGCGGATTAAATGGATTGTCTCACAACATTTTACAAGAGATGGTTCCAACCGGAGTACAGAAGTGTCTCCCTTTACTATTAGAGGCGTTTTGAGATACTACCCCACAGATAAGAACTAGATGCGTAACTTGGGAAGAATGATATTGGACTAGGCAAGGGTTTCAGCTCAAGGCAGAAACTTAACATAATCCATGCTCCGAATAAAAGGATAAGAAGCCGTCTGAAGATCCAAGTAAACTACAAGAATACAAGCTAATCCATACTAATCCTATGAGACTAAAAAGATAGATGTGATAACCTGAGGATGCTCTGCATTAAAGGGTGGAATCCCGACAATCAGTTCAAAAAGAATAACACCGACAGACCACCAATCAGCCGTTGTGCCTATGGAACAAGAAAATGCCAAATTCAAGTTTAATGTTATAAGATGTGAAAGCCTAAGAGAAATCCTTAACTCATTACAGGTAAAATAAGCACTAAACAGGAATGCAGAATATGTACGACAAGTCCATAACAAAATAGAGAGAAGAAAAGAGGAAACAAGACACCAACCATGTCCTGTTCCTAACAATATCTCTGGTGCCAAATAATCTGGAGTACCAACAGCAGAGCGTTTTTGCCTTCTTTCCTCATTGTGCATTTGCTCAGATCTAGATACATGTGGTTCATCTTCTCCAAGTAGGGATGTGCCACTAACTGCTGGACCAGATAAATCATCAGTGCTGTTGATGAGACCAACCTTCGAGAGCCCGAAGTCTGTTAACTGTTCAGAAAGAAATCCAGATCCTTCAGAAGTGTGCAACTTAAAGAGAATAATGTTTCATAAACTGGAACCTAGTGGAAATGGAGAGTATCAATAATACAGTCCCACATTAATACTAAACTCTGACGAAAACGACAAAGTTATAAGAAAGTATCAATAGTGGGAGTGAAGCCACCGAACATCTCAATGCAAGTCTGGAAGAATGGGATGAGTATAGGCGTATTTAATGTATTTGTTTGATTTGGAGTGATGAGTCCCCTAAAGCAGTGGGTCAGTTTTTTGTGTGTACATGTGGAAGGGGACAGGGATGCCTAAGTTTTCAGACCCGCCAACCTTTATTACTTCAAAAAAGTGAACTTGACCTCCAGCTACTCGATCTTAAAGAATTATATTGTGTTTTAGCTGGTTTTGCATAAAGAACAACTCCTCATGTTAGAGAACAAACATCGGTTACTGTTTTTGCATAAGAGTTATTACGTCATAAACAACAGTTTTATTTATAAAACCACAAATCCAACATAAGGCTCCCTGTTTCTATAACTAGGTAACTAGTAGAAGCAGAAAAAACTGACCTTGATATGACCATCATGTGCAATCAACAAATTATCAGGCTTTAAATCACGATGAACCACACAAAGCGAATGTAGATATTCTAATGCAAGCACCTGCAAGAATGTATTTTCAGGATCTTCTACTCGGTCTCTAACTATTATTTTGAAATTAAAATTTAGCAATATATATATACACATATATTACTTACAACTTCTGCTATATATACACGAGCAACATCTTCATCCAAACAACCTAAATTTCTCAACAAAGAGTACAGATCCCCACCATTCAAGTACTCCATCACAAGATAAAGGTTCTCACGACATGTAAACGAATAGAAGAACCGAACCTGGTGCAAATCAAACAGGAAAAATCATGTAAGTTGAGTTAGTACATGATTTTACTAGGCAGACTAGCTTAACACATTAGTTTTTTTTATCAGCAAACAAACCTACCACAAATGGATTCTGAACAGAAATCAAGATATCACGCTCCGCCAAAATGCTCTCAACCGCATTCTTACGAATCATGTCAGCCTTTTTAAGAACCTGGAGGGTTTTTACATATGCCCATCAAGTAAAAAATTAAAAATGGATAGAGCTAGAGGTCACATATATCAATTACTGGATCATAATACTCTAACATGCCAGTGCGTGATCCTTAGGTTGTAAATAACAGCAAGATTAACTGAAAATAAAATCGACAGTATACATAATAAACAACTAAACAAGTTCTCTTCTGCATTCCTGTTTTTTTATTCAAAGAAGTAAAATCGACTTTTCACCTCCATAAAGCATGAAAACCGCTGTTAAGATTAATCAGAGTGTACTGATGTGTTTACAATAGCCCAACGCCATCTACAGAACTTACTTTCTAGTCATAATTTCGGAAGCAATTGTAGAATGTACAAGGAAAAAAGCAATGACCAACATGACATGAAAAGTGAAACGTAAGTGTATAACTACCAAAAAATTATCACACTGTGCAGAAAAATATAATGTTGAGTACCTTTATAGCAAAGAGATCACCCGTTGTTCTCTTCTTTGCCAAGAAAACCCGACCAAAAGCCCCACGACTTATTGGCTTGATAATCTCAAAGTCATCAATAGACGTACGGTCCTTTGATGAGTGAATGGGGCTTGTTCTCAAGCTGTGTACCACATCATCTTCCAACAGGCCATCTTCATCAATTACAGTACTTGTTATATCGACCTTTTCATCATCAACAAGCTCACATAGCTGCAAGTATTTTTCCCTACATAATCGCATCCATGAGCCGAAGAGTTTATCAGGTGATGGTTTTGCGAAATTAATTAAATATAGAAACTAATTGACCGGAAAAGTTGAGGGAAGGAGCTAAGCAAAGAAAATCTCCAACTGTTCATGAAAATTGTTACGGTCTACAACACTTGCGCATTCGTGGGAATAAATAATACAAGAACAGAATATATTCTGCATAACGCCTACAAATCTAAGCAACTTATGTGAAGTACAATGTTATGGACTCACCTGATCAATTTTTCAATGCGATTTCCAAATGTCTCCACAGTATAAGCATCGAGCTTCCTGCGATCCACTACTACGCGCAAGTCTTCAAGACAAGTAACCAAATATGACACGGAACATTCATCATGCATTGGTGTATTTGCTACACATCGAGCGATGTCAACGAGTTCATTCATCTGCGTTTGTCAGAAATAGCTAGGGAATTGTTAAGTTTATTCGCAGCAAACGAAAAAGAAAATTGAAATTAATGCACCAGAAGGTCTCTTCAAATGGAGGGGAAAAGAGTACTGCGACAATCACATCAAAGCAGCCACATGAGCAAATAAACAACGATAAATCAGGAGAAGGGTGTGAAGTGATTACTACTTTGAGAAGAAAATAGTTTAATTATTTGACATAAGTAATGTAGCTCAGGAGTCAGGACTAAACTCAATCCAGTTCAATGATTCAGTCAGAAAACATTTGTCAGAGTGACTTGTGGAAGCATATGTTATGCATAGCGGACCAGTACCAAGTACCAAGTAATGGATACCTCTTCAACCAAATATACCCTATGTGAGAATTCCGGGAACATTTGTTCAACATTCCTTAGCCTTGGGCTTTAAGTGAGATTATATGAGAACCGCAAGTGACTAACAAAGCAACAATGTTTTCAAGTTTCAAGTGACTAAATGACGGATAGTAGGAGCAGAATATTCTCGAGTCTTGACACCTAAATAAAAAGTAGGCTTAAATGGAACCCAGAGAGGGATGGGACTATTCATCTCAATTCCAATCATAATTAATTGCAAACCGGGCAGACATTTATATAGAATCCTCCAACTCCTTCTCTTATGGTTTTTTGGGCTGCGAGTCGATGAACGTATTCCCCTCTCTTACTACTAAACTGACTTACTTGTAGTTGACATTACTGTTAATTTTATAAATGTCTATCACGGTCAACCTTCTTGTTTCTATTTCCACTTTTCATACTTTAGTCAACAGTTAGACCAAAGAACTAATACTCGGCTTCTGTCAATTTTGTAGGCATGAAAATGGACGAAATTTAATTTCTTGATCGGGAATTATCAAAGAGCAAGCAAATAAATTTTAGTTTTGGATATGTCAATATTTAATTCCTTGAGTTAGACTATGACATGGGTTAAATCCTATTCCTTCTAACTAGCTGATTGCTCGAGATGTAATTCACCGAGTTAGTTCATTCAGAAATCTCTCACATATACCGTACCAGCCTCATCTTGCATTCTTTATGCTGGAGGCTACCAACAAAGAGACTGGACGTCGTCAACTATGAGCCCCCTTTAGCAAATAGTAGCTCATGATTAGGCGGGAATTCTTCTGGAAGACTGTAACTTCGAGTTCTTTTTTCAGTTTTTTTTTTCCGTAGACAATCATTTGCAACTAGGTTTTTCAGCCAGCCTTTACTTATTAGAAATTTGATAGAAGATCTACAAAATGCTACTAGAAAAAAGTACCTGCGGGATGTCTTCATGTTCAGGATATGCACCCTTTCCTGGCAATAACAAGTCTATTGGGCTATTCCTTGGTGTCAACAATGGAGATCGAGGAGTCATGCTACCAGCTGATGATGTTGTCATTCCTTGATCGGACTTCGGGGCAAAACGAGTTTTACATGACATGGATGTTAGACCCTTTAGGTCATCCATTGAAACAGAATTATCAGTCTCCGGGAGACAATCCAGCATGTCTTCCGAGCCTCTCCTAGACCAATCGCTAAGTTTTGGCGATAGAACATCAGATTCTTCAGTAGCACTTGAATTTGAAACTTTTGCAACATCAGGACTTCCTACAATATTCTGTGAATCCCTCTGTGAAAAGGATTCCATCATTTTTTCAAGTGTATCTGCAATCCTGATAAGACGCTCATTAACACTCAGCCCCTTCTGATCGCATCTATCGGCAATGGCACATATTCTTGAATGTTCTTCTACATATGCAGTTGGTACCTCCTCTTCACATATGCGACAAATTATTGAATTCTCGTCAGAGTGAATAGATTGATCCCAATAACCCCAAGAAGGTCTTTGCCGATGCTTTGTAGGAACAGAAGAATTCCCAAGATCTTTAGACGGAGGATGTTCAAGATGCTTAACAGAGACCAAATCTCCATCAGAACTTGCTGTCCTGTTAAGTATCTCTGGGCCTTCCATCTTGTCATACTGCCGATCATTTACTTGTACAGTTTCTTTCAGTACTTTTTCTGCTGGAGAGGGGAACTTCTTCCATGATGCCATTTTGCCCCTGCTAGCAGATGAATCAAGTTGCTTTATAATTTCACCATCAGGAGATGAAAGTCTATCTGCAGGCTGCACAATGCCTGTTTTCCAACCAAATCCGCTTTGGTCCTGGCTGAAAAATTTCTTCTGGGATGTTGTCTTTACACTCTTTGCAGCACCAATAGCTTTCTCATTCCTTAATATGCCTGATACTCGTTTATCAGCAGATTGCATGACTCCAGATCGCCGAAGACCGACGTGGACATCCACAGCCATGCCACTCTCCTTGTGGAATTGCAACAACCTTGTGCATCTTGTGAGAATGAAGAGCATACGAGTATGAAGCTGCTTCAGTATACCCATAGGAAGCTCCTGGCGCCGATCATCCAAATCCTGAACTATGCCTTCACACTGAAGCCAGAACTCTCCAGGTGACATAACAGCGCAACGTCGTGCCAAAACCAACAAATCTTCTATTGTTTCTTGCCAGTCTGGATGAGTTTCTGCATTTTTTTCCAAAACTCCAACCAAATCTCCTGCAAAAATAGCAAGATCGGAATCCACTTCCTCCTTTGCTTTGTCAAACTTTGCACGGATGACAACCAAAACCTCCTACATGTACAAATCGGATAGTGAGAGGAGGGAAGGAGGGAGAGAGAGAAAAAGAGATAAATACAAAAACGAAGAAAGTATTTTGCCAATACAGAATCAGCTCCAAATAAACATTTCTGATTAGCATTCTAAGTTAGTGACAGGTACACATGATTCCTTCTAGACAACAACTTTAGTAATAATTACCTCCAAGTTATTTAAGCCTCTAGGCTTCCAAAATGGATATGGGCGCACACCTTTTGAGTTCAACTCATGTGAAAAACTTTTAATATCACCAGGAAACCTCTTCCTAGGAGCACTTGTAACCCGGAGGAGGGCTTGGAATCGAGGAGATTCGGACTCCTTTGGTGTTTCACAGTCAAACGAAGGCTGCAATTAATGTCCAAACTATCAGCAAATTCAAACTGAAAACAATAACTCAGTCAATGTAATCAATATTCAATAACAAACAAAACAATAACCTTAATCATACATACCTCGGGAGTGCAAACATCTGACCGTAAGCATCCAGAATGGCCCCATGACGAATTAAATTGCCCTGGAGACAATGATTTAATCAGACAGAGATCTTGATAGTCTTAACTTAGAATTTCACACACAAATATGACATCTAATCACAAGTTTTTTTAGAGCATCACAGAAGAAGAAAGTATCATTAAAGCAGAAGTGTAGAACTAAATGTACAGAAGAAAATGATAATATATTGACGCATTTGAATATTTTCAGAAAGTATTTGAACTTCTCAAAATAAGGAAAAAAGAAAGACAAAAAAAGCATTAGAAGTTTGGAATATGACTAACAATTAAAACTTGGATATTCTAGATCATGTGCTATCAGTTTTCAAAAGCAATATAATTATGTACTAAGTTGCTCGTCCAAGTTTTCGATACGCAAGTTATGTAGGTGAGAAGTCATACTGTAGTGAAAATAGAAGATATGCTGAACCAGGATTATACGTAAAAATCTTTCTAAGTTCCTTTCGTCAAGACAATTCATTTGGAAATTATGAAGACAATAAAGTTGAAAGAATAACGCTTCAAGTTAGACTATATCTGCTCACTTGAAGTCCACATTTTAAAGGACCCAGCCACCTTGTACTGTTTTTTTTCCTTTTTAATTCCATCAAATCGTCGGAAAAAGAACACTTAAAGTAAGACCAGGCGACCGGCTATCCTTTTGATGAGGTGAGGCAGAGGAAGCCTAATAGAGATATGAATGATTTTTAATAAGAATAACATGAACAAATGCATCTTGCTTGTTTCTATCGAGTAAGAACTGCAGTTTAATTTGCTTAGTGTTTTGGTTTCAGATGTCAAGGATCCAACAAAGTTTTACTTCTCTCCGAACAAATGAAATGCTTACAGTTAACGATAACTTTTTCCTCCCAATTTTCACAAACGCGGAAGTACGATGATCTACGGCAGGGTGCGCCAATTTGACCAGAATTCAAGGTTTATGGAAGGTCAGGAACATGAGAAAAACCAATGAACTCCAACAGCAAAAATTTGCATATCTACGTGTAATTAACCAAGGGAGATGAGAATTTGGTAAAATGAATTCAGACGAGAAATCCGTAGATGAAGCAGGTGTTAAATTAACCATAATTAAATCGCATTTCAAGGTTCAACTTATGCAACTCAGAGTTCATTAATGGTAGTTCGATACCTCATGGCTCCCTAGTGTAAAATTATTAACAGCACACAAACAAATATCATTTGAATTTCATGGTAGTGAAAAGACTGTATCAAATAACATTAATAAATCCATACCCTTTTCAGCAGATGAATCGCCATTGTTGAGACTAGTTCGAATCTGAACATTTGGGCTCTGATCTCTACTCTGCCCACTCCCAGTTGACATACTATCACAATTACTAACATTATCCAACCAACTCCCAGGAGAAGCATTTTCCAACGTCACCATCTTGCTCAAATTGTTCTTCAATTCCTTCTTCGGCCCATTATTCTTCCCAGAAGAAGAAGAACAACCATCAACACCTGCCCTAGAAAGATTACTAGCACCTAATGTAGAACCCTTGTCACCTCTAAGCCCAAAGAAACTTTCTTGCGGAAGTGGTCCTGATCTTGTCTTAATCCGATTCAATCCAAGTGAAGAAGCAAGAATCGGTGATGCTCCTGAAGAAGCACCAACCCCTTCTTTCATATCCGGAACTTTACTACGAAATTTCGGAGCTGATATTGGTACTTCTTTACCTTTGATATCTTTCTTCTTTTGTTGATTTTGTACTACTGATTGTTGTAAACCATCTTTAATTAGGGTTTGTCGACAACCAAAGCTACTGTTTCCGATCTGAACCTCTTCCTTACCAGATTTAACCTTTTTCTTATCCGATCTACTGGGGGAATCAGAACCTAATGTTTTAGGACTGTTTGATCCATCTGATTTTGATGAATCTGATTTCTTAGAAGAGAAAAACCTACCTTTGAACACCATTTTATTAGGGTTTTGATATCAATTGTTGCTGAATTCAGTCATGAAAATGAAGACTTGAAGTCAGAGTGACAGTGATAAATTAACCCTAATTTCGGAGTCGACGAAGAAGTTGTGTTCAGATGGCTATCTGCCTATCTTTACAGTTTCTATAGAGAGAGAGAATAAAGGGAGAGTGAGTGAGAAATGTTAGGCTTTTATACGCACTGTCACTAGTGGCGTTTTTTCACTTCCATCCATAATCTTTACATAATTACTTAGATTTACCCACATCCTTGAGATTTTGTGTTGTCTTGATTCACTAAATGGAGGAAGATCTAAGAGGAAGTCCAATCCCAGCCTGTCTTAGGCCGAAAAAACCACTTTTTCACCTAAAATTATTGGCCTCAGCTCAGCCTCTAAAATTCAGCTCCAGCCCCAGCCCCAGCCTCTCTTGAGGCCGAAAATTTGTTCATGTGGGAAACGCGTGTGTGCACTTTTAGTTGGTGTGCGAAAATCGTGTGTGATTTTATGTATATATAAAATACGTGTTTGAACTATTTTTCGAAAAAAAATATATTCGGGGGCCGACATTTGGTGGGATGTATTTTAATTACTAATACTTATGTTTTTCTAGAATTAAAAAAAAAAAAATTAAAACTAATTAGAATTACAAAAAATGTATTTTGATTTTTAAGTTATTTATAATTTTTTAATTATTTTTAATTATTTAATATTTTTTTTTAAAATAAAAAAACAAACAGATCTGGCCGTTGGATAAACCAACGGCCAGATCTGTCCCCAATGTGACCGTTGGGGTCCCCAACGGTCACATGGGGACCCTCTTCAGTCGCCCCTAATGTTAGGGGCGACTGAAGATCGAGCCCCAGCCTCCGCTCCAAGCGGCTGGGCTTGGAGCGGGTGGCTGAGGCCATAAATTTGAATTTATGGCCTCAGCCGGCTGGGGCTGGACATGCTCTAACTAAGAGCAAGTCCAATCCCAGCCTGTCTTAGGCCGAAAAAACCACTTTTTCACCTAAAATTATTGGCCTCAGCTCAGCCTCTAAAATTCAGCCCCAGCCTCTCTTGAGGCCGAAAATTTGAATTTGAATTTCCCTCTTTTCTACCATATTAAATATTATTAACTATCCAACCACCATATTAATAATCTCATATTTCTCTATAAATATATCTCTCTTTCTCTACAAACTCATCTTCTTCTTTCTCTACAAACTTCATCTTCTTCTTTCTCATCAAACTTCATCTTCTTCTTTCTCTACCATGGATCCTATGAATATTATGAATCCCATAAATCCTTTGAATCCCATGAATTCCAATTTTACTTTATTAATGTTGATGTTTGAAGAAGATGAATGGGCTCGACAAAGAGATGACGATGATCGTAGAATGTTAGAAGAAATGGAAAATAACACTACACGAAAACGTTCTCGTCATGTTGGTTCTGTTATTGGTCACCAAACTATAGATCGTAATAGACAAATCGGTCATGAAAACATCATGAGAGACTATTTCAATGAAACTCGAACTTATGATGACACATTGTTTCGCAAACGCTACAGGATGAATCGTCCTTATGGAATACGAGATCAAACGATGACAATGAATAACTTTTGGTCGTTGGATTATTAGTAATGTGTTTTCTATCGTCGGATTATTAGTTTTGTGTTTTGGATCGTCGGATTATTAATGCAAAAGTCGGTTTGTATTAATATAATTTCATTATTAAAAGTTGTTTTGATTTTTGTTATTTTTTAGCTTTTTTTAAATTTTATTTTAATTATTTAATGTGTTTAGTTTATTTTT
>BEHA01050458.1:158636-173559 GCA_002897215.1 Eschscholzia californica subsp. californica | reverse complement strand
TTTTTTTTTTTTTTAAAAATAAACTAAAAACATTAAATAATTAAAATAAAATTTAAAAAAAGCTAAAAAATAACAAAAATCAAAACAACTTTTAATAATGAAATTATATTAATACAAACCGACTTTTGCATTAATAATCCGACGATCCAAAACACAAAACTAATAATCCGACGATAGAAAACACATTACTAATAATCCAACGACCAAAAGTTATTCATTGTCATCGTTTGATCTCGTATTCCATAAGGACGATTCATCTTGTAGCGTTTGCGAAACAATGTGTCATCATAAGTTCGAGTTTCATTGAAATAGTCTCTCATGATGTTTTCATGACCGAGTTGTCTATTACGATCTATAGTTTGGTGACCAATAACAGAACCAACATGACGAGAACGTTTTCGTGTAGTGTTATTTTCCATTTCTTCTAACATTCTACGATCATCGTCATCTCTTTGTCGAGCCCATTCATCTTCTTCAAACATCAACATTAATAAAGTAAAATTGGAATTCATGGGATTCAAAGGATTTATGGGATTCATAATATTTATAGGATCCATGGTAGAGAAAGAAGAAGATGAAGTTTGATGAGAAAGAAGAAGATGAAGTTTGTAGAGAAAGAAGAAGATGAAGTTTGATGAGTTTGTAGAGAAAGAGAGATGTATTTATAGAGAAATATGAGATATTTAATATGGTGGTTGGATAGTTAATAATATTTAATATGGTAGAAAAGAGGGAAATTCAAATTTCAAATTCAAATTTTCGGCCTCATGAGAGGCTGGGGCTGGAGCTGAATTTTAGAGGCTGAGCTGAGGCCAATAATTTTAGGTGAAAAAGTGGTTTTTTCGGCCTAAGACAGGCTGGGATTGGACTTGCTCTAACACACCCAAGATTTGGGTCACATTTTTTTTTTTTTTGAAACAGATTACATTGTCGTATAATTAGCATTGAATACATCAAAGATGTGATAAGCTTGCTACCCGCCCACTCAAACTCTAACATGACCTGGCCTATAGTCCACTCAAACATAACCTAGCCTATAGCCCAACTACACTACCTTATTTATACCCTATGAATCTCAATTCAAATAACCAAAGATTCCACCTTCTCTGAAATTCGAAACTGGGACCTCCAGGGATTTCTGGAGTTTATGTCAACACCTTGGAACCACTTGGGCTACCAACTGTTGACTTGGGTCACATATTTTAACATTTATGGTTTTCGATTTTGTCCTACAAACAAAGTATTCTGGTAGTGAATTAGAAAGTTATTTTATTTTTGTGTTCGAAATTATCCATTTGTGCTTTTACATTCTCTTTCCTCATCCAATCACATTTGTGTGTTATTTTGGTAAAGGAAAGAGGGAAAGTCGGAGAAAAAGAGATGAAGAGATCGGTCAATACTGTGCTTCTAAGTTGGTCCAAAATATTTCATTTGTTGATACTAGAATCCATCACATTTGCTCATTTGTGTTGGCAAAATTGTATAATTTCGCGTGTTTCCCACACTCTCATGCTAATTTTTGCAAGAGAAATAGCCCTTTAATCTGTTAATTTACGTAACACTCTCATTTCAAAAGTTTGAAAGAGATAAGATATCCAAACCAGTCTACTCGTGAGTGAGAAGAACGGCTACAACGTAATTAATACAAATGTAACTTCTGTTACCAGCACATGGCAAAAACACGTACATGAAAAAATAATGGAAATGTTCATTAATATGGTCATAAAGACGTTGTAAAAAACTAAGTACGAAGTTCTTGTGTGCGAGTCATTAAATTTCTATGACCAACATCTCAGTCATTTCGTTTTTGAATTTTGTGCAGGTATTTGTCGATATTTCATCCTGAGACACAAGTCTCTTTGACGTTTTGTTAAAAAAAATTTGTTACTAGCATAACTTTTATACGTGAAGTCTTTCCCGTAAAGAAATTATTGGGATATCTTTTTTTTTCTTTAATATCCAATTTAAGCTACCCCTATTTAATGTCTAATTAGAGACTTCTCCAGCTAACAAAATCTGTTAGATATAGGTATTTGTCGATACGTTGAAAATTTATTACAGGTAATACATTTCACCACGAGACACAAGTCTCTATGCAATTTTATAAAAAGATATACTGTTATTGGCATGTTATATGTGAAGTCTTTCCCACAAGAGAATCATTGAGATCTCCCTTCGTCATCAATATTCAATTTGAGATATCCTTATTTAATGTCTAACTAAATATCTCTTCAGGTAACAAAATCTATTAGATTCAGGTTACTGTATACATGTGCAGTTTACACACGTACAAAATTAACCAAAATGTTATACTTTCCCTCTTCTCATGATTCTTCTTTTCCAACTACCATCAGAGACAAATAACCCCTTCCCCTCTGTCAAACGAACAAGATAGATATACAGATTTCACCTGTTAACATAAAAGATAAAAAATATATGAAAAATCCCTTTCTAATCCCTATGTCCGGTGAGAAAATGGGAAATTAGGTCATTTTCATCAATTTGTGCATATGCGAACCGCGCGTAAAAACAAATTTGTTAGTCGATGGGGCATCCTTAATTAAACACCAGTGACGAGGGGCTAACCCTAATATTCACACCCCTTAATCCCTCATTTTCTTTTTATCATATCGTGGATTATACGATTAGACTTCGTAGTTAAGACAAACCCAGTGAAGTAAATTCGTTATACGGTTACCGCGTACCAGTTGGTAGTCGTCGTTTCCGAAGTTTTTCATACAATCGTTAGAGATCATCATCTTCTTCTCCGGGAAGGATTTAATTGTAGAGAGAGAAAGAGATCGAGACATGGACGAAGTGAAGGACAAAGTCAAGGGTTTCATGAAAAAGGTAAACAATCCATTCACTTCTTCTTCTTCTGGTAAATTCAAAGGTCAAGGTAGAGTTTTAGGTTCATCTTCATCCGATTCATCACAACCACAACTACCGTTCACCAACCCTAATCGGAATCACCAACCACCACCAACACGAATCCCCCCACCTTCTAGCTCACCATCAAACCCTAATCCCAAACCTAAGCCACCAAGCAATCCAAATACCAGCTCAATCAATCAGGTACCAACTAATGTCAACTCTCATCAAACACCAGCTGATGGGTCGTTCGATCCATTTGGCTCTTTAGTAACTTCTAGTAAACGATCTCAGAATGGTTATACGCTAGATATTTTCGAATGCCCTGTTTGTGGTAAATCTTATCGATCCGAAGAAGAAGTGTCAGTACATATTGATAGCTGTTTAGGTAAAAGCTCTAGTGATAATGGTGGGAATGATGAAAAGTCGGAGCTAATTGATGATGGAATTCCTAATATGGATTCGCGAAACGAATTGGCTAATTGTGTTGGGACTTTTGTTTCTGGAGGGGCATCGGAAGGATCTATTGAAGTTGTTCTTAAACTGTTGAAGAATATTGTTAATGACATTCAAAATGCTAAATTTAGAAGAATTCGGATGGGAAATCCAAAGATTAGAGAAGCTATTGGTTCTGTTGTTGGTGGGGTAGAATTGTTGGAGTGTATTGGGTTTAAGCTTCAAGAAGAAGGCGAAGAGATGTGGGCAGTGATGGAAGTTCCATCACAAGAACAAATTTCTTCCATCAGAGAAGTGATATCATTGTTGGAACCGCCTAAAGTTAAAGAACTGCCTTCTGTGGTTCCAAATGTAGAAGTTCTTCCAGTGGAGCCAAAAAAGATTGATAGACAGGTATATTGATACCTAACCTTTGGTGATTTCTTCATGTGCTGGAATTATTTGATATTGTTAATTGAATACATCCTGTACTTGTGGTCAGATTGTTAATTTAAAGTTGTGATATTGATTACAGTAGTGGTTTCTTGGAGTCCAATTTTATTGACACATGTCAATTCATAGGTCTAGAAGACCACAAAATGTGATTGTTATTATAAACAATTATCGTCATAATAGTCTTGGGTATGGTCGAATTGACGGTTTATATGTCCTTAGATCACATTGTCGGTTTCTGGGATCAGATAAACATACAGTGAGATTGCGACTGTGGAAGTCCATTGCGGGGAGAGGGTGTAGGAGCATAAATCTATAGAACAGCCAATAGCGGGCTTTTAAGTCCCTACCACTCACATAGTGGAGTGATGCATTTAGGTAAAACATGGAGTCAAATATGGGAAATTGGAGGTAGAGAAACATATAAATTTAATTGAAGTCGGAGTAGAGAATTTTTCATCAAGAAAGTGAGTTTTGCTCCGTAAAGATACAAGATTAGTGACAAACTCCTTCCAAACAGGATATAACTACGAGTCTGTATTTTAGCATCATAATCATGGTATTAGATCATATTCACGTCATGCATTGCACTTTCGCTACTCCAAAGTTTATTTTGGAAAACTACAATAGCGTAATAGTTAGTGATCATCTCTATAATAGCTGGCTTTTACTTAATGTATCTTGGCTAACTTAAGTTTTGACCATTTTGTACTCAAGATGAAATATGGCATGGTCCAATTTTAGCAAAAATATTACCGACTCCTACACAAGAAGTATACTTACATGATGGCTACTACTCGTTTTAATGACTCTTAGAACAGTAATTTATACTCCACCGAACCAGTTACCACCTTTCACTGTTGGATGGAGTTTTTCTCAAGTTTTGAAGGTAGTTCATTAACGACTAGCCCGAGTTATGAGAAACTCAGGTAGGGAAATATATCGAGATTCCTGCTTGTGTATTTAACTTCTTTCACTACTCGGATCAATATTGATTTATAACGTAACACAACTAGTAAGTCGCAGCATGACATTGGTGTTAGACTTAGATCATACCTCTCATTCACACTCCAAAATTGACAGCTTGAGCTCATATTTTAATTTTATCTGAAGTAAGGTATGGTTTGCTTTGAGTTCAATACTAACAAATCAAAACTCTAAGTATTACATACCACAGGATGGCTTTTGACCATCATTTGAGTGCTTAGATCGTGATCTAAACTCAAGGAATATCTCTGTGGCTTCTCCCTTCAGTTTTATCGGAGCTTTTCGTTCGGGCCCATCATGAATCTGGCTTGCACGAGTCAGATATGTATCATGGTTTCTTGGTTCCCATGAATTTTTCTCATTTACTGGTTTCCTTTTACAGTGTCTTCAGTTTAATTTTGTAATACAATTATTATTGTGGTGCATTGTGCACAAATTCTTTCTTTGTTCTTTTGAATTGTATGAAAATTCTAGGTTATTGGTCATGGTCTCATTTATCTCTCTTGCTAGCTCTGATAAACTGCTCCTAACAAGATTCAGTTTTTTTTGTTCCATAGGTACGAGTCTTTTTTTCTGTTCCTGAAAGCATTGCCGCGAAAATTGATCTGCCAGATTCGTTCTATAACCTGTCAGTTGGAGAGCTGAAAAGAGAAGCTGATCTGAGGAAGAAAAAAATGGCAGAATCACAACTTCTGATTCCTAAGTCATACAAGGAAAGACAAGCAAAGGCTGCAAAAAGGAAGTACAAAAACACTGTTCTTCGTATCCAGTTTCCTGATGGTGTGGTTCTTCAGGGGGTCTTTTTACCATGGGAGCGAACCACTGCACTATACGAGGTTAGTATTTTAATACCTTCAGTGAACTCTTTCAGTGATGGGGTTCCATTATATTTATTAGTTCGTCCGTATATATTTCTGATTCCTTACATTTATGTTTAGTTAGACATGTCTACTTAAAAGCATACGCTCCTTCCATTAAAAGTTCCACTAATCGATTCTGACGTTTCACATCACCTATGATGATGCTAAAATTCGAAGGACTATTACACCTTTCGGTCATTTATGTGGTTTACTTTTGCTCACGTTAGGTTAGATTCTAAGAAGCTTTTAATAGACTGAGCTTCTATTGAAAAGGTTAGGTGACCTTAAATGTCATGAGTGCAAGTTAATCACCTCTTTACTTGGAATATTGGATCTGATTCTGCCGTTATTTAATGCGGTATATCGTGTGTTTGCATTTGTGCATGGTAAGTTTATTAAAAAAAGAACTGCAAGATAGTAATTGATGTTTCCATTATTATGAGCTAGCGGCTGAGGAAGTATATTAATATAAAAGATCATGTATGTCGAAGTAATTTTTAGCAGTAAAATTTCTCTTACCTTTTCAGTGAAGTAGACTAGAGGTGAAAAAGGAAAGTAAGTGGAGTTATTGATTATTTTTGTGAGACCTTGAATAATAATGGTTAGTTATTGAGTTAAAAGGCCCATTGAAGCCCATTAACAATGGTACCATGAAGGAAGCTATATGAGCAAACAAAATTGCATCTACTTATCTTGTAAGTAGTTTGCGTTCCGTAACCTCTGTAACGTTTTTATGTCAGTGTCTTCTCTATACATGAATGATTTGTTGAATGTGACTAGCAAAGACTGGTTTTGGTTCCTTCGCCCCAGCTCTGTGAAAGCTATTTTTTGGTGCCAATCTAGTATAGATTTAAAGTGATGCATTCTGAACGTCTAGCACAAGGTTCCAAATCAACTTTGTTGGTAGTCATTATCCAGGACGAGGGAAAATCAAAAGTAGGTCCTGGGGAATTTTTCCAATCTCAGTTTAATAGTCCGGGGGTCACTGAAGAACAATAATCTGCGGAGTAAAAGGAGAGATGGAAAGTCCTAATCTAGGTTTAACCTATCAATTTACTGGTAATCTGGTACTGCCATAGTGATGATTTGGCTATGTTTCTTTACCCGAGCAATATTGACAATTGGCAGTTGGAATATCTTTTTTTCTGCGGACCTTACCTCGTTACCCTGGCCTGACATCTTTAAACTGTTCGATGTCTAGCCCGGTACAGTAGGAAAGCAATAGCAAATGCCTACTGTATTTCCAGTTAATCATTCTCCCATTTCACCGACTAAATTGCAGTGAAACTGAGCGGTGTCGATAGATTCGGTTGATGAATTTGTTCTGCTTCCACCTTTAGATCTTGGACCTTGTGTTTGTTGATTTTCAGTTGTTGAGACTCCAAACTTTGCCACTTGCATCCATGGTATGACTTGGAGTGAAGAAAAAAAATCAGAGTCTATAGGTTGCCGACGCAAGAGTTCATGGCCCAACATACCCAGAGGCTTAAAATTTTTGGTGAACTACTTGGCAAAAGATGCAGGAACCCAGTAATTTAGATCACAGCTGCCACTTGCATCTAGACGATGCCGCGATGGCTGTGAGCCATTGTTAACGGAGAATCCAAATTTGAATGATGATCTAATCTTCCTCGGAGTAATGACTCCAAACAAGCCCATGGAGACTCCAGCTACTGTCTTAGATATGCCTTTCATAATCCGTCCTCAGTGCCTTATGCTTGAATTTGACACCATGTCAGCCTCGTTATTACAGTAGGTGTCGTTTAGTCTGAATGTTGTCCACCCTTATGATGAAAATAATAAAGCTTCTATGAACTATCCCGTTCTCGCAAGTGTTGAAACGGCAGTGCCAGGTATAGCATTACTTTGTTGCCCACCCTTTGGTAACTAATTGTAGAAATGGTTACTCTGATATAAAATTATGTTTTAGCTCTATGAAATCAGTTCTTTGAGCGACAGGGCTATAGACAGATGCTATTAGACGATTTCTTTTTTCCGGTCTACATCCTCCCTGTGAGAAATTTCTCCCCATGAGACTTAATAATGCAAAAGATGGAAGCTATGAGTGGCTTTGATTTTCACTGATTGCTCCGCAAGGAAATTATATGTTTCATTTTTGTTGGATATCTTATGCAGTAGTAAGCTGATTCCGGTGGTATACTTTCCATTCGTCGATGGGATAAGACCAATTCTCTTCCGATAATAGTGACTAAACTGGTCGATAAAAGAGATGCTTATTTATTTAAAGTTGCCACTTCCTCGAGTTACCCTAAAATTTAATATCTCAGTACTTAGAACTATACATTATTTTTCAAACCTGTATTTATTCCTGAAGCATTTTCTTCCTCTTATTATCAAATAGTGTTTGGTTTTATTCATTGGTAAGCAGGTTTGACATTCTTTTATTTCCGCCACGAGCTCACCTTTCTTTAGTTTGATTTGTTAGAAAGTCTTCAACTCTCTCTTATGTTTCAGTTTGTAAGCTCATCACTGAAAGAGGCCAGTTTGGAATTTGAGCTATGGCATCATCCAGCAATACTCAAGCGATCAGCTATTCCTTGCTTCCCAGTAGCAGGAGAAAAAACAGCACCAACACTAGAAGAAGAGGATCTAGTCCCGTCAGCTCTAGTGAAGTTCAAACCTGTAGAGACGGACTCCATTGTTTTCACCGGGCTGGCCAATGAACTTCTCGAAATCAGTGAGCCGCTCACTAGTAATTCAACAGCAAATTCTTCTTCATAATTTCAACCGACAACATTTGACGATGTTTTTTCTTTTCCCTTGACCTTATAAACGCATTTTTACTGTTCCATTGTCTCTGCCATATATACACTGTACATTTATTCGAAACTTTTGTGTTTTAATGATTATATCTGCTCCTAACCATGATGGAGTACTTGAAACAGAAGGATGGAGTATAAACTTGTGATCCAAGTTGGTTGATTGTGTCTAAAATCAAGAAAAATAAAACAAATAGTTTATACTTCATAGATTTGTTAGTTCTGTAACTTGAGTTCGGTTGAGGTTTGGAGTACATTGTTTATGAAGTTTGGAGTAAATATCATATTTTGGTTCTTTAAACAGGAGTCTTGCAATTTCTGTGCAATTTATTGTTTTGTATACAACCAAATTTGATGGGGTGTGTGAGAATTCTTACCATTAAGAATGTGAAAGTTTTTCAGGCGCCTTTTATTTGGCAGGTTTCATATTTTGCCTTTGATTTTGGAGAATAACTTCAAAGAAGAAAAATGCTATTTGACATGAAAAATGGGCCACCACAATGCGAAGGTTGATGTGGCCAACACCCATTGGGCGCGTGATATAGAGAGAGAAATGATCTGCCCAATAGGCGGCGGCCACATCAAATGGGCATGTGGTCGACCCCATTATTTGGGTAAATAGAATGAGATTTGTAGAGCATCAGACATGTTAGATTGGACCTTCAGAGTTGTATTGGTAGTCATTTTGGAATAGGTGGGAGTACACCGGAGAGTTTGAGCAGAACCTAGGCCGCCTGCATCGAACTCTTCAACATTTCATGTTATTTTTAGGACCCTTGGTAGTAATTCATCATTTTGGAGTATACAGGCGTGTAACTTTGTAAGGGGAGACGAGCCCTTCTGGAGTATACAGGCGTGTAACTTTGTAAGGGGAGACGAGCCCTTCCTGCATCAAACTCTTCAACATTTCATGTTATTTTTAGGACAATTCGAGTGCGTATGTCTTAAATGTGATGAATTCTCGAAAGTACCTAACTAGTAAACCATGGAAAATAAACTCCTATGGATTAACTATAATCCTTCTTTGTTGACTATTCACTTACTACTTAAGTAATTCTTAAACTACAAAAAAATTGCTTAGAGAGACTAAAAATAATAGTATTACTCATTTCCACCTTTAATGTATTACACTTGCTCCATGTGGGGAGAGAAAATTACGTTTTAGGTATTTAAGCATATTTTACTATTTCATTTTTGTTTTTCTTGTATTAAATACTTATTAGTCACTTTCACTAGATTAAAAAACGATTATAAACAAAGAAAGGAGAACTAGCTATTAAAAGGGTATCTTAGAGCATCCCCTACGGCCCAGGAGATCACCAAATTCTGGTGATCTCCCGAGAAAAAGGGACCCAACGGCACAGCAGATTGCCAATAATCTGCTGTGCCGTGAACAGTAACTGCCCAAATCTGGGCAGTTACTGTTCACTCCCATTAAAATGGTGGGATGGTGGGTCCCTCTGTTTTAATATATAATTAATCCTTTTGTAAGTTGGTCTTTCTCCTTTAGTCCCTTTATTTATTTTAAAATTTGTATGTGGTCTCATAAAATATTTCTGTTTGGTCCCCATAAAACAATAAAATACCGTAATGATCTGAATTTGTAATTTAAGTCTTATAATTCTAATTACTATTTTAATAAATTAATTGTTATCTTATTTTATTTAAAAAAATGAGTATTAAAAATAATAAAAATGAAATCTAGTGTGATGAATAGTGATTTAGTGGGAGTTTTAGTGTTTTCTCTTTGGGTTCAACAATTTGAAAACACCAAAAAATTTGGTGAAGATTCTTTTTTGGTGCCAACCATTGGGGATGCTCTTAAAGCCTAGCACTAGTAAACATTTGATTAAGTTATACATATTATGCCTTGATTAAATTTATTAGTGAATTATTAAATATTTTAATATGAGATTTAATTAAGTTAATAAAAAGGGGAAGAAGCACTTGACTTTCTCCAGTTGTGCTTCCCTCATGCCCTAACTCACTTGTTTAACTCTTCTCCAGTCTGACAATAGTATTTAAATAATTTTTTTACTTTGATAGTAAATTTAATAGGAGTTTTTGACATGTTATAAAACTGTCTATCTTAATATAAAAGTCTCATCATCTGATGTATATTAGTACGAGAAAACACTGGTATGGGGATCTTTGCACCAAAGTTTAAGCTTTTGTTGAAGGTACCACATATTAAACCATACTCGCTTCTGACCCAGAATTCATCGAGATTGCTTCTCTTCTTCTAACTATTCCTATACAATATTGGGGTTGCCTCGTAAATAAATGGATGCAGAATGAAACATATTTTTCATAAAAATGGTGATTTTGAAAAATTGATGTTTTCCAATTCTTTTTAAGGTCTTGCCCAAAGTTTAACTCAGTAAATTGATTAACGTCTTTCGCACCGCTCATATGACCAATTATTTTCTTATAATCTCAATAAATTAAGTCAAAAATAGAAAACAATGTCATCAATTAAGTAAAACTGTAAAGTCAAATTTAAATTATTCTAGCATTTCTAAGCACATTTGAATGGAGATGCTTTAAAGTTCTTCTCCATAACTAAACTAATTAATATCAATATTATAAGGAAGCATTTGAATAAAATAAGGTGCATATATGTTCATCTTTAGGTGATTCAACTCTTGTCCTTTTGGCAAAGTTCATGCTCCACCACCAACATAATATTTTAGTATATAAAACTTCTCCTTAGATTCTCTACCTGAAGAAGTGCTATATATCTACTTATTTGTTTGTTATTTTTTAAAACATATTCTATTCTATATTAAAAAAAAACACTTATCATAATTTACATTGATAATCATATTTTAAGTAATTCAAGCCTAAATGCCAGTTGGCCACTGACCAAATACCAATGACTTTATTTTGTTTTTGACAATTTTGGATGGACTTTATTTTTGTCAATGAACTTTTGGTTATATATTTTTCAATATCATCATAGGCTACTTGTTTGAATTCAAGATTGTTTCTCTTTTTTTATGTATTTGGGATACAAAATTTATTGGTCTTTTATACCTACTGACTTTAGACATATTGGAAACTTCAAAACTTTTATTTATTAGATGCAATTAAATGGGATCATTTTCAACAAAAAAAAAAACAATTAAATGGGACATCGGGCACAAAATTAAACACAACGAAAAATATTGGTGAATACAAAAAAGTTGATTAGTTGCACATTGAAATAGAGTATTCTTATGTAATTGCAGTATCTAACCAATAATGTGGTCATTTTTTACTCTTCAAGTTAATTACTTTTGAACTTTTTAGTATTTTTTTTCAATTACTAGTGTGCCTCAAACATTGACCTCTAAGATGGAAGATTAAACATCTTACCACTGTAACCAAAGATTGTTTGCTTGATATAGCTATTAACTTGATAATAAGAGAAAAATCTCACGGCCTCATCTATGGGGTAGTTATCCATAGTTATCTTTCAATTTATTTAGTTTTTCCCTCTTTTTTAGTTCCAATCTCTCTTTCTCCTTCTCTCTTTTTCTCTCTGTTTCTAAGAGGATATTATGTTGTGGTGTGTTGTGATGTTGGGTGGTGACTGACTTGCTCATGGTGGTGGTTTTAGTGGTGGTGGAAGAGTACAGATCTGGTATGGAAAAATTTGATTTTATGATTGAATCTGGTTGTGGTGGTGTGAGTAGTGGTGGATTGGGGTGTTCGGATCTTGCAAGGGTACAAGAAAATGTTGGAGATCGGATCTGGTGGAGGGTTAGTGGCGATGGTGGTTGTGAGGTGGTGGTGACGGTGGGCTCTGGCTCTGGGATTCAGTGGTGGTGCGATGGCGTGGAGTTAATTAGCAAATGGTTGTGATTATGGTGATGGTGGGATATGGGATTCAGTGGCGGCGGTTTTCCGGTGACGACAATGATTTTCCGGTGACATCAACAATGGTTATTTTAGTTTTTTCTTCTTATTTTGTTGACCTTTAGGGTCCTTTCATCCGTGATTTTTAGGATCCTTTCATTTTATCGAGTCGGTGTCTAGTCCCATTTCTTTCTCTTCATGATACACTTTCCATTTAAAGGTATGTAACTCATGAAGTTTTCAAAGGAGAGAAATAATTATGATCTAACTTGCGATTTAATCACTTATGAATGTTTCAACGGTTTCAAAAAAAAAACAAAAAAAAAGAAAAAACTCACATTCATCTCTAATGGGTCCCTCTCTAAATTAACAAGTGGGTGGCATCATCTTACCTATTAGTCTCTTAATTTGTGTAATTTCTTTTTAATTCTTAAGTAACTATTTATTAATGAACAATTATTAGGAAGATGGTTGGTAGGTCACATGGTGTGAAGAAGATAAACTAAATTATACTATTGCTGATTGTTTTGATATTTAAATCCAACTTAACAATCATGTCGGCCGAAGATGATGCAATCATCTGCTTTTCGAAAAACACTCATCCCAAATTCAAGCGTCTGATTATCAGAAACCTCAAAGTTCATCAAGCCTCTGCTCTAGATAAGTATCTTGGTACTCACTTATTCATTGGAGCGAGCAAGATTAATCTCTTTTCTTCTATCACTAACCAAATCCAACTCAAGCTATCCAAATGGAAAGCCTCTCTCCTCTCTCAAGCGGGCCGCTCTATTGTGATCTCCAGAATAGCAGCGGCTGTTCCCCGATACCAAATGCAATGCTTCGCAATCCCGAAAGGGGTAAGCAGGCGCATTGAAGCCTTGCAAAGGGCTTTCTGGTGGGGAAAATCCAAAACTATCCATACCATTCACTGGGCTATTTGTCGTCCCAAAAAGATGGGAGGCCTTGGCTTTAGGCTCCCTGATCTTGATAACAAAGCGTTCCTGAGCAAAATAGTGTGGCGTCTTCTTAAATTCCCAGATTCTCCATGGGCTCAAATTCTTAAGGCTAAGTACTACAAGAAAGAGCAGTTTCCCAAAGAAGCAAAGCATCACCATTCCTGGCTCTGGAAGTCCATATCCAAACACATCAGTTCGGTGTCTAACCTTGTTTTCTAGGACGTCAATCGTGGTACTCATATTAATATTTGGAATGATTTTTGGATTCCCAACCATCCTCCCCCGTTGGCTAACGATCATAATTGTCCGCTTTCGAAAGTGGAGCAACTTATTACCCATAACCAATGGAATACAAATATTTTATCCCAATATTTTAATTCTAACATATGTAATGCTATTCAGAGTATTAATCTACAGGCACACCAGGTGGACACTGCTAGATGGTCTTTAACTAAAACAGGTAACTTTACAATCAAATCCATGTATCATTTCCTACGAGCTGAGAGTAACCAATATGAGACGAAAGAATGGAATTTTATATGGGATCTGCCTATTATTCCAAGAATAAAACTATTTATATGGAAATGTTGTACCAATTGCCTCCCAGTGCGAGACAAAATAGGTAAATTCATTGGAGGCATTTTTCACTGTGGATATTGTAATGACAGGGACACCATTAATCATGTGTTGCTACAATGTGAATTCGCTAAATCTATATGGTTTTTATTTAATATCATTTCAGAAAATATACACAGTTTGCAGGAGTGGATTATTTCATGGAAGGATATTGATACAGACGCACAGGTTCTATTCTCAACAGTTCTGTGGCATATTTGGAAGGCTAGGTGTGAGAAATGTCTAGCGCAATCTCATACTACTCACGAGACGATGATTAACAGTATAAGAAGTTCACCCAGGCTTATCAGTTTCAGTAGTGATAATGATGCGGTGCAAATTAGCGAACAGCCGAGCCACTTTTCATCCTCATGCGTTGTGATACAAGTTGATGCCTCGTTCACGGACGTTACGAAGGTAGCTGGAGTTGGATGTTTTATGCTAGATGAGCAGTCAATGTTTAAGGCAGCGGCAGCTTACATGATCAAAGGGCAAAATGCTGAAGAATGTGAATGTTGGGCTATCATAAAGGCTTTGGAGTGGGCTAAACATAACAACATACACTGTCTCCGGATCGAAAGCGACAACCTAAATATTATAAGGCGAATAAACAATCAACAATCGACAGTCTACTGGCAATCGGAGAATCTTATGCTTATTATTAATCAGCTAGCAGCGGAGGTTGGTGAAGTGGGCTTCAATTTCATTCCGAGAGAGAGGAATACGAGGGCAGATCAGTTAGCAAAATGGGGCCGAATGCATGAAGGCAATGTGGCTGTCGGAACAGGCTTTTAGGGATGCTTTTCCTTTGGTTTAGGTTTTCTTTCTTTCTTTCTGTTTTTCTGTTTATCAACAAAAAAAAAAAACAATCATGTGGGCAAGCATACACATTATGATGGTTAAGGGATTATTAGAGTTTATTGTTTGATTCAAATATGACAAATAAAATATTATATATACATTTTACTTTGAAATGGTTTTATGTGTAAAATAAGTAGATCATGTTTTAAAATTCTACAAGTGCCTTGATAAACTAAGATGTGGACTACAATGGAAATACCGTGCAGATCAAAATTCATATAATCTTAGAATTTATTTTCATTTTAAATCCAATTCAGTCGGTCGG
>BEHA01050458.1:115122-142783 GCA_002897215.1 Eschscholzia californica subsp. californica | reverse complement strand
TTGACCTTGTAGTTTCCATGAGAGGATCTTCTATGCAGTGGCCATACTCCAATAAGGTATCTGCCTTACCCCAGTTCATGCCTTTCAGAAGCGTTCAAGAAGAGAGACCTAAAAAGATGGCTAATGACCCCAATGTATCATCTGGCTTTATGTCTATATCAACTTCAGATGCTTTTGATGCAAGCCAGAAAGCCTATGCTAGTTTAGTTCAGGTTCGATACGAAAACTTAATTTCTTTGCTCTTATACAAACTTTATGAGTTAGTTCGAAATATAGGTTCTCTGAATCGTCATTGATCTTGACATTCTTCTGTCTCTTTGGTTTGCAGAAGAACTTTAATGCTGATAGGCACGTGGGTAACCATTATGCAGTTACAGCTTATCCTGTGCAACAAGTTGATCCATATTCTACCCATCGTTCTAATGAGATTAGGCCGTATTCGGTCTCAAACCACACAGTTTCAGTTATGAGCAATCCTTTCTTCAAAGGTCAAGTCTCCTCTGGTGGACATCCCTTTGCAGGTAGTAGTAATGTGAGGCAACACCCACTAGGAGGAGTTCCAGTTATGTCTCCACATCTCACAGCTTCTGGTTCAATGTCCGGGGTTACGGATCAGAGGTATGTTACTGCAGATAGTACAATAAGGGTTACGATCTCTTTATAACTCATAGTTTACAACACAGTTGTAAGTAGGAACATGTCAATCTTTTTATTTTTTACCATCCATGTCTCACAAATGCTGAACCCAAATTGAACTTTCATGTAGGAATATGTCAAAGCCTGTAAGCTCCTCCACTCAGCTGACCATCTTTTATGGTGGTTCGGTGAATGTCTATGATGATGTCTCTCCTGAGAAGGTATGCCTCTCTTTCCCTCCCTTTTCGTGCTGTTATCTACAAGGTCTCAATTTGTTGTTACTGCTCTTTTTATTTAGGCTCAAGCTATTATGTTCTTGGCCGGAAATGGGACTACTCCGAACCTTAATCCAGCAACCCCTAGAATGCAAATGCATGCACCAATCCCAAAACCTGTAGGAGCTGATGTTGCCCACGGAAATCAATCCCATAATACATCACCTTGCTCAGGTCTCTCAAGCCCTATGTCTGTTACTTCACATCCAGGTATTCAATCTGCAAGTGGATGCAGTGGCTCAAACGAATTGATGGCAGCAAAATCTGTAGGATCTTTGATGGCATCTAGTAGCCAACAAGAATCTCCAAGAGGACTCGCACCTTCACTTGGAAATGCTGCAACTTTGAGGCCTGCAGGTATTTGAGCTTAGCTTGTACCGTTCTTGGTTTCTGACAGAATGAGTGTCTTCAAATGTTCTAGAATAAGAATCAATTTTGTTCTATAATTTTCATGGATCTCACATTTAATCATGAACTTGTTTCTTCTCCAGCTGTACCTCAAGCTCGTAAAGCTTCACTTGCCAGGTTTCTGGAGAAGCGCAAGGACAGGTAATTTTTAGATCTAGCTCTCTATCATAGGTAGCTATAAATGAAACCTGCAGTTCAAGGGTTAGTTTGTTTTTTCAACAAAAAAAAGAGTTGTTTCCCCTACAAAATGGGCATTAAAAAACGGGCTAGTGGCTTACCAATTTTACTCCTTAATTAAGATTAAGGTGGTGATTGTTTTTACCCGACTCGTGCATTTGACTGATCTAGATGGCCTAGTTGGGGTGATTTTGGGTCTTGTTGAGTAGGAAAAATAGACACCACCGTAAGAGTAAGATACCATATTAAGTTACTATTATATATTTTTGGCATAATCTAACTGTCTAACGACACTTAATTGCAGGGTGGTTAATACTGCACCTTACAGCGACAATAACATGAGCAAGAAATCACCAGAAAGAAGTGCAAGTTTCTCAGGCAATTCCGATTTAGGTTCTGCTCAAAAAAACAAACAACAGTCATGGTGTTTGGCGAAGGCCAAGATCGAAAACCTTGAATAGAATCTGCAGACACAACAAATTAGACGTGGAAGAAGAACTTCTGAATCTTTTTTTTTTTTTTTGAAATTTTTGGTCTAAATTACCTTCTTTTTTATTTTTTTTGTTATCGATGTTAATTTGTTTACTGTCTTTTGTTTTTTCTAATCTTAATGTGTTTGGAGCTTTTTGATCCAGTAACACTTCTGTAACAATTTTAAAAGGGTAAGCATATATATGTTATTTTTCATCTATTCTTTTGGTGTGCAGAATTCTAATTTTTTGGAATATCAAAATCAATGAATGGATTGCCATTATTTTATACATTTATTACTTTGAAGGTGTTGGGTTTTCAGATTCTTCCTTTGGCACTAGCAACAACTTGAAGAGGCTGGCCCCAAAACAATTGAAAGAAAGTTAAATTTTCTCACTAATAATAATAATAATTATTATTTCTTGCCCAATTTAGGAGAAAAATGTGTAAGCAAGTAAGAGAAAATCGAATGGAAGTTAGTTGTTGGCCCCATATGTTTTGTACACGTTTAAAATTTAAGCTATAAATTTATATCATGCATATGCTTTGACCCACTTTCTTACTTTGTTGAAATGCTTTTTGCCCCACTTGAGTTTCTAAAATAATTCTATTCCAAATGACCTCTATGTTGTTTATCAGACCATCAATAACTACTACCGTATCCGATCTATTTGGCTTTCAATATTTTAGTTTTCCGCTTCTTTTCTTTTAAATCTGACCTAAGGTTTTTTGGGGATAACATAGAATAGAAGATAAAATGAAAGAAGATGTTGGCATGAATACAAATTTCTTCTCTCATGAAAAATCATCTCGATCTTCATGAGCAAATTAGAGACTATCTTCAGGTAGTGTAGGTTTTCTTATATCTCTTCTAGGGTTACTAAATCTGACCAAGGCAAGTAGTTGGTTCAAATTATCAACCCTTTCTAGGGTTCAACTTACAATCATCATCACTTCAGATTTCGGCATCAAGAGGAAAATACGACATGAAGAAGCAAATTCGACATCAAGTAGAGATGAACAAATGAATCTGCAACAAACTATGAAGAGAAGACATCAAGAAGACAAAATTGTACTCGATCGACAACCTTCTTCCACAAACTCATCAAATCTCAAAATTCTCCACTATCTATTGTGTTAGTTGTATAGTAACTTCACGACCTTTCTCTTTCGTAATCTTTAATTTGTTACCTATAAGGTCTTTTTATTTTTTTGTAATATTGTACTCCTTTCTCTTCATGTTGGCTTTTACTTTTGCAAGTTTCGTGTTCTTATTTATTTTAGTAAATCTATGTTGTACTCAAAAGAGTCAAAAGACTCAAAACCATGTAATGTGTTGGATTGCATTCCTTCGTACGAATGGAGTTCTGGTTTATCTCATATATATATATATATATATATATATATATATATATATATATGTATGTATTGTAGTAAGAAGTTTGATCCATACAACTATTCCTTTGGTTGCAATAATGAACTTCCCGGTATTTTTATCTAGTTCTAAATTCTAAAATTGAAGTTGTAAATATACTATTCTTTTTAACCATGTCGTTGTATGTGTATAATAAATTATTATTTAGAAATGATCATAAGTAAGGTCATCTGTATACTGTATAACAAGTGGAAGCGTTTTACAGTGGAAATGATACCCCAAACTATTATTTTCAAATTACATCCTCTTATCATATTAATTATTATTATTATTATTAATAATCTTTTCTCACTTTTATGAGTGTGGAATTCATAGTGTACTTTAGGATTGAGCATTCCAATCGATTTTCAACTTGTAACACCTATATATCTTTTTTTTTTTTTTGTAAGTTTTACCGTATATACATGAAGAGTGTGGAATTTATAGTGTACTTTAGGATTGATTTCAATCAAATTGATGAATAATTTTGACACAACATTATATGAATATCATATATTATCTATAAAAATTAGTGGATTAGAAAATAAAATACTTCTTATCTAAAAATGAAGAGTGACAATTCAGTCACAACTAATTAACACGTGAAGGGAGGTGGAAATGTGGAATGGTCCATACAAAATGAAACATGAAAATTTGGTTTTAGATGTAGACTTATCGATCACCTCTATTAGTGTATCTCGTGGGATTTGGTACTTGAAAGAAAGAGATAGATACAGAGAGAAAGTATTGTCGAGTCTTTGGACATTGATGTTATTATGTTCGACTTCGACTTTATCTTCTCCCACCAAAGAATTTTAATGGCATTGTGATAGAGTGATGATGAGGCTCAATTTGTGTTCATATTTAATGCCACACCATCACAACATAAGAGAAAAGTTTCACATTTATGAATCCAACTTGGCAACTTGCTTGCGGTAGTATGGTAGAGTTTATGATGTACAAGTACAACTAAAAAAAATTGTTTGACAAGTAGGTATCCGATCATTAATACTATTTTTTAGTCAAAAGAGTATATTAAAAATTAAGTTACCTCAGCGTACCGATATGCATGTTTTCCCCGATGAATATAAAAAAAAACGATGTATTCCAAGTAGAGTCGACCGTGAATGACCAAATTATTCGTCCTCCAAGAGCTTGGAGGATCCATATTTAGCTGACACATTGCCATAAAACTAGATTCACGAGACACATTATAAAACCAAAAAAGTTAGGAGTTATTTCCCAAATAGCCTCTAACTTTGTGATCAGTTTCCTGCCTAACTCCTAACTTTAGCAATAATTCTTGTATGGTCACCTTCTTCCGTTATCTTTAACTTTCCGTTACTCTCTCTCCTCCGTCTCATTTTCTCTCTCTGCCGCATCATTTCAGCATGCCACATCATCGTCTTCACTGGCAGGGGTCGCCGGCCGGCGACCTTCAAATTTTTTTTCTCTCTTCCCTCTCTCTCTAAAAAAAAATGTTTCTTTTTGTAATTCTCTCTCTCTCTCTAAACTCCGGCGAGGTTGTTCAAGGTCGAACTAACCTTGAACTGACCTTGCACAATAGTAATAAAATAGCACATTAGTAAAGACTATCACAATCTTATTAACTAGTTTTACATTATACATAGAGTCAGTCTCAACCATAACAAAATTGGAATGTTGTTACTAGTACTTTACATATTTATGCATGCAAAAGCTGCAACAAAACCCCCTGTCTGATCATGTACCACGGCACCTATAGTTGCATTACCAATTACCAACCACAGTAGAAGAACCATTCATATCTAGATTAACAAAATAAAACAAAGGCGGAAACGAGGTAATAGAAGAGCCCTAGATAAGGTAGGAAAAGGCACAACATATGTAAGAGTGGTACAATTTCAGTTGCATATCTATCTATATAATAAAACAGAAGGGAAAACGATGATTGGGACAAACATCCATTTTTAATAAAGGATATTGTCTAGAAGTCCTTCTCAAAATTTAAAATATAGTTCTTCGTAGAAATAAAGTTACCTATTTTAAAAACAATAATCGTATCCTTCTTAGAAATAAAATAACTAATTTAAGAAATAAAGAAACAAAATAAATTTAAAGGTTAAAAAAAGAAATTGAAATCTCTCTCTCTCTCTCAATAGAATAATAACTAATTTAAGAGAAAAGAAACAAAAAAATAATACAAAAAAATGATAACTAATAAAAATCTCTCTCTCTTACAATAAAATATAACAATAAATTTCGTAACATTTGATTAATACAAGTGTCCGTGGCCTAGCCTAGTATATATATATAACTCAAAAGGCTTGGATAAGAACAAAGAGTCACAAAACATTTTGATTGAAAAAAAAACATATAAATGATTGATGCAAATATGCTAAGACTATGTATGGCATAAGTCAGATGCTATATTAAGGTGCTGTTTGTTTTTTATTTATTTTCAGATCTGAAATGTTATCTGAATTAACTCAATGTCTGAATTGGCTGAAAAAGAACCAACATTTTTCAGACTTTAAAACAAGTCTGAAATATAAACTCAATTTCTGAAATGGGCGAAATGACGCTTGTACCCTCTGTTTTAGAAAAAGTTTCCCCCTACCCAGATTTCTACCACCAAAGACCACCACCACAACAAAGACCACCACCACCACCACCACCACCACCAAAAACAAGATCGCACCACCACAACAAAGACCACCACCACCAAAACAAGATCGCACCACCACATATCAGACCACAACCACCACAAATCAAAACCACCATCACCACTACAAACCAGTAATAATAGTATTGGTAGAAGTCGAATCCGACGAAAACCTTCGTCGGATCTATGAACCCTAAAATCTTAACAAGAAGTTCTTAGCCCTCGTTGGATATGGAAAGGGTCGTCTTCTGATCTGTGAGAAAAAAAAAACTTCTGATCTTCGACAGAGAGAGATAGCTTTTGATCTTCGAGAGAGAAGATACAGAGATAGGTTCTAATCTTTGAGAGAGAGGGAGAGATCGTCTGCTGGGGTTTAGGGTTTTCATTTTTCTTCTACTCGAGAGAGAGCAGCAGTTGGAGAGAGAGAGAGAGACAGAGAGGGAAAAATAGATGGGGAATTTAGGGTTTTCATTTTCTTCTATTCAGAGAGAGAGAGCAGCAGTTGGAGAGAGACTGAACAGAGAGAGAGAAAGAGAGAGAGAGAGAGAGGTTGAGAGGGAGAAAGAGATGGAGAATTTAGGGTTTTCATTTTCTTCCATTAGAGAGAGAGATGAGCAGTTGGAGAGAGACTGGACAGCGAGAGAGAGAAAGAGAGGCCGAGAGGGAGAAAGAGATGGGAATTTTAGGGTTTTTATTTTCTTATTAGAAGAGATAAGGAATCTAGGGTTTTGGTCCAAAATATCAATTAGGGGTGTAAAAGTCAAATTTTTAATTCAGATCTTATCATTCAGATTCAGAAAACAAACATCAACTTGTAAAAAAATTCAGCCAATTCAGATTCAGCCAATTCAGTTCAGCCAATTCAGATTCAACCAATTCAGATTCAGACATAAATAAAAAAACAAACAGCACCTAAGTTTGTAGTTATCAAAATTAACCGTTGAGCTGAAGTACTTGTAAGTTCTAACCATGGGAGTTCATCTAGAAATTTTATATGCACACACAATTTTTGTTGTTGGCACACATGAAACATAAATAGCTTCTTTTTGGTCCATATACTTGTTTAAGCAGATAGTGTGTGAACTCAATAAAATTATTCGTGCTTGGATTTGTAAACTGCCATGCTGGCCTTGGACCGAACCTATGTCCCACAGTCCCAAGATGATTTGGTTGGGTTTTGAATTAAGGAAGTTCTATTGGCACATTGGATGATTGGAATTTCTATATGCAACCCCACTTTAGAGGCGGGAGAATTTTAAATGCACTCACCATTTTTCTCATGTACACGCATCAAAAGGTATTCTCTGTTCCAATCATCCAATGTGCCAAGCGAATGCATTTAAAATTCAATCAAAGGACAAGCGAATGCATTTTTTGACACTGGACTTGAAGAGTCATTACATTTACGTAGCAGTGATACACTATGAATACAATATGAAGTACATCATGAATTGAATTACCACCACCAAGGAAGTAGTTTGTCATCAAGATTTATCCTATGTAATTTAGGCTATAAATAATGTAATAATTTGTCGGGCTTTTGGCCTCTTTGTTGTGAGCTTTAGGCCTCTTTCGTTCTTGGTTTAAATTAGGCGGTTATCGTGCTTATTACATCTTCATGATGTATAAATGCCTTGTAACGACACACGTATCGTAGTCGAATTCTCATAAAAAAAAGAAGAATTAGCACCACCACTGTCATCACTAAGGTATCTTGG
Organism: Eschscholzia californica subsp. californica; assembly: GCA_002897215.1. NCBI lineage: Eukaryota > Viridiplantae > Streptophyta > Magnoliopsida > Ranunculales > Papaveraceae > Eschscholzia > Eschscholzia californica. Next base: position 135,040 of record BEHA01050458.1, on the reverse strand, counting down.
GCTCTATAAACCATACAAAGATTCATCATAAGGGGGTTTAAGAGCCTTTTATTCCTACCTCTATTTCATTTATTACCAGATAAGACAATCCTCCTCAAATCAAAGATTTATAAGCCTAGACACACTATTAAGGTTTAACAAATGATAATTATACAAAATTGTGCTCTATACCTACACTTTAACCTATTGTCCTACGGTCGATCACCCTTTGATATAGCGGTTGGGCACCCCTCTTAAACACATGAGGTCGTGGGATCAAGTCTCGGTGGAAGCAGTTTGCCATCAAGATTTATCCCATGTAATTTAGGCGATATATATAGTAAATAATAAAATAAATTTGTCGGGTTTTAGGCCTCTTTCATGTTGTCGGGCTTTAGGTCTCTTTCTTTATGGTTTAAATTAGGCGGTTATCATGCTCATCACATCTTCATGATGTATCAATGCCTTGTAAAGACTAACGTAGATCGTAGTCGATTTCTAAAAAAAAAACTTATTGTCCTACTTGGAAGCTTGAAACCTAGATGAACCTGCCGCTGGTAGATATGCTCCACATTGTATTTTCGTGGAAGCCCTCTGATCGTCGTGTTTTTTCAGTCTACTCTTTTGATGCCCTAACGAGTCTGTCGACCGGTAGTACGAGTCTATCCCGACAACTAAGTCATCCCAGTAGACTACGAGTCTATCTCGACAACCTAATCCGTCGACCTACTCTGCCGGTCCAGTAGACTGCGCACCAAGGGCAAAAAAGTCACAAATTTTGAAAAGGGGTATTTTCACAATATTGAAAACTTGGGTGGTATTTGACTAGAAAACTCCTTCACCAAGGGAAACTGAACAAATTTCCCTAAATTGAGGTGCGTAATCGCGACGCAACGAAATCCTAGGCTTGTTCGAGATCCTTCAAGCTTTTGCTGATTGATGGTGCCTGATATACATTCGCGTTTTAATTAATTTAGGATTTGGTTGCTTGTTTTCAGTTTTCCACTCAGGAATCTCTTAATTGTTTTCTTTGATCAGTCATAGTACAATATGGGTTGGATTTATGTACGTGTTTTGTTTATCGTTTATGCAGATGTGATAATTATGCAATTTTGGAGATTTGGATTGTTCCTGAATTCTACTACACATTGGATTCAAGTTTATATTCGATAACCATGGGGGTTATTAATTAATTGATAATTACTTTGATTTGTGTTTAGAGATGATTCCGATGTCGATCTCAATGTTGGTACGTGCACCATACGATCCGCATCAAGGTCATCCTCTTTAGTTGATTGACTGACGACCTAACCAAATTTTTTTTTGATGAAATAACGACCTAACCAAATTATGGTTATTGTTTTGATTTCTATTCAGGGCATTCGCAGTTCTTCATATCGATCACCTGCTGTCGTTTGTCAGATGAAGCCTTGAGGGGGACCATAAGAACAGTTTGTTGTTGGTATAAAAACTCATACATGATTTAATTTTTTTTACCTGGTGACCTATTATTTTATTGTAATAGTCCCACATTCTTCACAAGAGTGTATAGAGACTGGGCCATAGGTGTACGCTCAAGCTTAGTAAGTACTAAGGCCTTTTGGGTAGGTTTGTGGTGCTTTCGCCAAGAACAAAACTCCGTACCTGTGTGAGGTGGTTAAAGCGAGGACAATATCGACAACTGCTAAGGATTTGGGTGCTACAAGATGGTAGCAGAGTCGAGGACGACTCTTCGCTGAGGGTGGGGGATTGTAATAATCCACATCGCTCGCAAGAGTGTCCGGAGACTGGGCTATAGGTGTACGCTCAAGCTTGTGGTGCCTTCGCCAAGAACAAAACTCCGTACTTGTGTGAGGTGGTTAAGGCGGGGCAATATCGATAACTGCTAAAACTTGGAGCGTTACAAAGTGGTATCAGAACTGAAGATGGCTCTTCGCTGAGGGTGGGGGATTGTTTGTAACGCCCAAATGAAACAAAAAAAAACATACAAGGGTTGATGCAAATATGCTAAGACTAGATAAGATCAAATGAAAGGTGAGGGGAAAAGAAGAAGGGTGACGGGGAAGATCTCAAACCTGAAGGACCCGACCAAGCGACACACAACCAACTAGAATGGTGAATTGAAAGGATTCCAGATGAGACTAAAGCTGATATTTCTTTGGTTATTAGAACCTATTATGTGCAGTCTTGAGCCTAATATTAAGTTTTTTTTTTTTTTGATGAAGGAGCCTAATATTAAGTTGGGATCTAACTTAAAACAATGAGTAGGTCGACTATGCTATTCTTAAAAGCCCTTTATTGGAACTCTTTGAGTGTGGCATGTGGATTTTGAGCAAGGTTTAGTCGCCTACTATGTATGGCATAACTCTGATGCTATATTAAGTTTGCAGTTATCAAAAGCTAAAGTACTTGTAAGTTGTAACCAACACAAACCATGGGAATTCAACTAGAAATTTTATATACACACACAATTTTTGTTGTAGGCACACATGAAACATATATAGCTTTTTATTGAGTTCACACACTTTTTGAAGCAGAAAGTGTGTGAACTCAATAAAATTATCCGGGCTTGGATTTGTAAACTGCCATCCTGGCCTTGGGCGGAACCTATGTCCCCAAATGATTTGGTTGGGTTTTGAATTTAGGAAGTTCTATTGGCACATTGGAATTTCTATATGCTACCCCCATATTAGAGGCACGAGAATTTTAAATGCACTCACCATTTTTCTCATGTACACCCATCAAAAGTATTTTCTGTTCCACTCAACGGACAAGCGAATGCATTTTTTGACACTGGACCGTTACATTTACATTGCATCGATAAACTATGAATACAATATGAAGTACATCATGAATTGAATTAGCACCACCACTGTCATCACTAAGATATCACTATTAAGGTTTGGTAAATGATATTTATACAAAATTGTACGTGCTCTTTACCCACACTTTAACCTATTGTCCTACGTGGAAGCTTGAAACCTAGTTGAACCTGCCGTTGGTAGATACACTCCACATAGGATTTTCGTGGAAGCCCTCTGATCGTCGTGCTTTTTCAGTCTACTCTTCTGATGCCCTAACGAGTCTGCCGACTGGTAGTACGAGTCTATCCCGACAATTAACTCAGTCATCATGCCCCAGTAGACTACGATTCCATCTCAACGACCTAATCCGTCAGACCTACTCTATCAGTCCAGTAGACTGCGAGTCTTCTGTGAATAGCCAAACCACACTCTGACGTCATTACTAGGTGATACCTTGGGTAGTCAGTCTCCCCCTCTTACTCTCTTTCTCTTTTTTCTTTTTATACTATTCGGTGACTTACTTGACTGTCAGAGATTCTTTGGCCAACATTACTCCAGTGTCATAGGACTTTACGGTTCTATTTGTTTTGTGCAGATCAATCAGTGTTTGTCTTTTACTCGGTTACTAGACTACCGGTACCAGCTCTTTAACTAGAGTATCGATATCGGCCCGACTTTTATAAAGAGGCTCGTCGACTCGGTTATCCGGCTACTAGGACCCCTCTACCCTTGCACTTAAAAGCCTGGCTCCCAAGTTGTTGTTCCCCATCTAGCAGCAAACCTATACCAGAAAGGGTCCAAAGGGAATCAGAGAGAGATTTGAGTCGAAGAAGATAATCAGAATTAGACAAAGAGCCTTTCTTAGTTGTTTGGAGCTTGAGCTTAAGATTCATGAGTCTGGCTGAGTTAAGTGAAGAGTAAGTTTTTTCTAGAGACTCCCAAACAGCTTTAGAGGAAGTAAGACCTAGAACCTGAGTGAGAACTGGTTCAGTGAAGGTGGCATTAAGCCATGAAAGAAGCATCTGGTCTACTCTATACCAGTATGCATAGTCAGGGTTTGGTAGAGGAGTAATGGTTTCAGAAGATGAGGGGAGATATTCAGGAGGGGCTGGAAAATTGCCATTGACAAACTTATACAGATCTTAAGAGTGAAGATTAGGTAAGAGCTGGCTCCTCCAGAGAAGTTAGTTGGAGCTATCAAGTCGAATGGAGATGAGATTCGAGATGTTAGTAAGAGAAGGAAGAGTGGAAACAGTGGAGGAGGATAAGGTTGGGGAAGAGATGATTGTAGGAGAAGGAGTGTTGAGAGTGGAGCCGGCCATTAAAATAGAGAGTGAAGAGAAAGTTTGGAAGAAAAGAATGAAGAAGAAGAAAGTGGCACTGAAAACCAAAAGAAAAAGTTACAGAAAGGTGACTCTTCATACCATGTGAATTGTTGAAGTCAAGATACCCTCAATGTAGGGTATGAGATGAATTTATAGAAGTAGTAGGAGGATTACAATTATATGAATACCGTTTCCAATAAAGATAAATACAATGAGTGTATACACTTATACTAACACTAACAACTTTCAAATTGTGTGAATTTCTACCGTTCGTCATATGTATTGAAGAAAAAAATGTGAAACAAGTGAGCATCGACCTGACTTAGAGTTTGTAACTCAAAAATGAAAATCAAACCGTAATGAAGACAAAAAAAAGTCAAAAGGGAGAAAATATTTATGTGCTTGCGACATTATATGTATCTATATGTTGATTGATGAAAATGAAAATTTAAGGGAGGAAGAATGAATGGAAGCTATTAATTTTGTCGATACCTAAAGGTTTTAGTCAGTTTTGGGGGAAGAAGACTGATTCGTGGGGGACACATAGTTAATAGAGATGAATGAAGCTGATTAATTTGATCACCTGTGAACCCAAAACCCCAATAAGAATCCAATTAAGTACACCAACCAAGACTTCTACTAAATGCATACATGCATGCAAAGGGACCCTTTCGTCTGGATTTATGTGTTTGAATAGTCAAATGAACAAAATGCAAGCCCCATGTGTGCTTTTTTTTTTTTTTTTTTTAAAACAAACATAACATCTATTATCTATAGATTGGTAAATTCCGTTGCATCGATGTTATGAAGAGAAAGAGAGCAGTTAGGATTACATTTTATAGTACTAAGCCCCTTGTGTTTCAGATATTACAGAGTGTTTCAACAACAACCCCGTAACAAATTGCGAACATATTTCATCTTTATTATGTATCCAAGTTATTTGATGTATGATGTCTACATATAATCGTTTATTTCCGAATAAAAATAAATTAACATCTGAATTCTTAAGGATGCATAATAATTTGGTATAAGTTATTTCGTTTGAAATTTCGAAAGTGAGAAGGTATAGCAAATCCATAGGTTGGTCTCATTTGGATTTATAAAAATTATTCATGAAGGTATTACACTAGAAAAAGACATTGATATAACATCCATTTCTCTAAGTAATTGATCTTTCCATTCCCATAAATAAATAAATTTTCCACAAGATTGAAGTATTTAAATCACATTTTTAAGTTAACATTGGCACAAATCCAAGCATTTCCCAAAATTGCACCAAAAGGAAAACATGTAACACAAAGTGAGATGTGACTCAGAAAATACCACCAGAATCCTTGTTCGTGGGAGCGGTGTGTTGGGTAATAAAAGTTTGGTGGAGTCCATTTGTTTTGTTTGCACATGGTAGGAACCCCACTTGTTGGGAGAGGGTTCTCGAAGCCATTTGTCTTTCGCTACCCAAAATCCTAACGTTACATTACTAGAGAAACTTGTGAGTGTTTATAATAGATTGTTTGACAATCTATTTAAAACACCTAAAAGGAATAGAGAAGGCCCCACAAGTGCACAAACACACGTGCACGACAGGTTCGGGGATTTGGGTTTGGGGATGTAAAATAAAACTCTTTTTTTACTATGTCAAGAATTTTATTTGACTTGTTTTCTACTTATTCGTGGGATAAGCACATCCAACCAGTGGCGAGGCCAGAAAATTATACCAATGGGGGCACTTTATACTTACTCGAAAATATTCATCTAGTGGTTCATCCAGCCAATACATATTTATAATCGTACAAGACAAATCTACATCATTATAATAGTTATCAAATTATTATATCATTCTCATCATAAGCGCAAGTTAGCATTTATCTATACATTTATTATTCAATATCGTAGTTAGTTTTGACAATGTTCATACCTGCAAATAATGGTGGATCTATGATATATAAATATGAAATACCAAGAGCAACAAATAAACACTTTTATTTATACCATATCAACGTAACTGAAGAGCAAATTAAATTTGAAAGAAAGGCGACGGACACACAGATATTTAAACAAAAGAGTTGGTACAGTAGAAAATTTGAAACAAATATTTTACGCTAAATTGTTAATAAGCCCTAAAAGCCTAAGTTGATCATTTTAACTTAAGAATTATGAAGGAAGAATGGAAAAAGTTTTGAAGGGGCTAGTTTCAAACCTTGATGTATCATTTTTAGGTTAACAAAAAGAACTTAAAAAGAAAAAATAAGGTCTCAGGGTTTTGAACCCAAGACCTAGTGTTCTAAACAAATGAAGTCCTCCCATTCTACCAACTAAGCTGCAGTGCTAATTTGATTTGGAAAGTCGTCAATAAGTATATATTCAGTGCATTTGGGTAAATAAGCAGTAAAAGCCACAGGGGTTGTGGGGGCACGTGCCCCTATGTGGCATCGCCCCTGCATCCAACAATCTTTTCTGAGGTTATCTCCAACGCTCTTATATTCTCCTTCACGTTTTCTAGTTGGCTTGACTTTTCTCTGAAGCACAAACAAAATATCATTTGTTTTTAGGGTTATTTCCCTAATGGCCCCCTACTTTGTGACCAGCTTCCTGCCTGGCCCCCTACTTTACAAGAAATACCCATATGGCCCCCTTCCGTTATAACACCGTTACTCTCTCTCTTCCATTTCTTTTCTCTCTCCTCCAACATGTTTTCTCTCTCTGCCACCTCGTTAAACCAGCCACATCATCGTCTTCACCGGCAGGGTCGCCGGCCGGCCAAATTTCCGGCCGGCGACCTTCAAACTTTTTTTTTCTCTTTCTTCTCTCTCTCTCTCTCTAAAAAAAAAAAATTTTAAAAAAAATTCTCTCACCTCTCTCTCTCTAAACTCCGGCGAAGGGAAACCTTCGCCGGAGCTAGGTCTGTTCATCACGAACAGACCAGATCAGGGTCTGTTCGTGATGAACAGACCCAGATCTGGGTCTGTCCGTGATGAACAGACCAGATCGTGGTCTGTTCGTGATGAGCAGACCTCTGTTCATCACGAACAGACCACGATCTGGTCTGTTCGTGATGAGCAGACCTGTCTGTTCATCACGAACAAACCCTGATCTGGTCTGTTTGTGATGAACAGACCTAGCTCCGGCAAAGGTTTCCCTTCGCCGGAGTTTAGAGAGAGAGAGGTGAGAGAATTTAAAAAAATATATATTTTTTTTAGAGAGAGAGAGAGAAGAGAGAGAAAAAAAAAAGTTTGAAGGTCGCCGGCCGGAAATTTGGCCGGCCGACGACCCTGCCGGTGAAGACGATGATGTGGCTGGTTTAACGAGGTGGCAGAGAGAAAAAACATGCTGGAGGAGAGAGAAAAGAAATGGAAGAGAGAGAGTAACGGTGTTATAACGGAAGGGGGCCATATGGGTATTTCTTGTAAAGTAGGGGGCCAGGCAGGAAGCTGGTTACAAAGTAGGGGGCCATTAGGGAAATAACCCTTGTTTTTACTTAGAAGAAAACAGTAGTTGTGGTAAATTATTATAGAGTGCTCGTCACTGCTTGGAGTATACAATTTCTTTCAAAATTGTTCCGAAATCATTTTCAAGACACTGACTTCTATACCACAATACAACGATCTATACATTATACGTTAAAGCGACATTTCTACATGTAACACAAGAAGGATTGAATACGTCTTATTTTCCCAAACAGTAAATTTCGTTCTTGATAGTATATTATTAACAGGCGAAATAATAGAATTAGGTCCAAATGTGTAAAGTAATGGAAAGTATGAGACCGAGAGGGAACAGTATGATGCAACCTGGACGGCCACACCATTAGTACTGCATCTCACCTCAGGTCCACAATCCCCACTCATTCTCATGGACCCACACGACCCATACATATACATATTTTTTTTTTGTTGAACTATACATATACATATATATAAGAAAGAAATTAAGTCAACTTGATGGACCAATTCTACCCATTAGATCTTTGGGTGTCCCAAACTCCAAAAACTGAAGCCAATGAAATTTTGATACGTGGCAAACTGGGTTCTGGGTCTCAAATTGTAATTATAAGTGCGCTCAAATTTGAACTTTTTATCTGTTTTCCGGCACCTCAGTTAGGGCATATCTATTGACTAGGTTTCCCATACCAGCCGTCGGATGTGATCTCCCAACAAAATGGACGACCAGACTTATCCCTCTCCTAACCGACTGAGTTGATTTATTATAATAAATGTTGCCAGACTAATGGATTTTTAACTTATATATGTTCAAACATAATCTTTTTCTATAAGCAATGCATTTTGCACAAAAGTTAGATTTTGTATTTCATATAAATCACAGTCCCAAATATTTTTAAATAATAATTCTACGTATTAAACTACGCTCATTTCATGAAAAAACAAAATAATAAGTATTAAACTTCATAACACGTTTTTAAGCATACAAGCTAACCCCAAACTAATTTATTATCCATGACCAAACAGTAGTTGTTGTTATTAATAGTCTGATTTGAAAAAACAAATTGAATTTTGACAAGACAGGAGTGAACTTGCCACTTCATTTTTGTTGCACAAGACTTTTACAAATTAAATTTCATTTCTTTTTCCAAATCATTTCACATTGTTAAATTGTTATATTTGATTCGGTATTTAGGCCCCCACGCTCTTGAAGATAAATCTTGTAACTTGAGACGGCAAGGTGCAAAACACTCGTATCTCCTCAAACACGTCCATGATATCTACAGTTGAAAGCTATCCTAAATGACCTTAAAAGTCTATCTATGTTCCACAATTGATATGTATAGTCAAACAATTGTATTCACACTAGAAATTATTTCCTCCAAAACTAATCATAAGAATGGATTTTTCTTCTTTACCACTTTAATTAATGGTCAGCTCTGTCTAATTACAATTTTAGTTTCTTTTTGTAGTATACATCCATAATACTCAACACTATATGATGTATTTGCGTTGATAAATGTTTTCTTGTTAACTTCGTTCTTCCTGGGTCAAAATCTTCGAACTGTCCCTCGGAATAGAGTTATGCATGGTAGCATATTTGAAATGTTTTTTTTTTGTTTAAAGGAAGGGGGTATATAAAGATATGCATATATCCCACGGTACACCCACAATCGAAGAATAATCATGAACACTTTACTCGTAAAATTGAGATGTAATCAACTACAACGACGTTAGTCAAGAGGGATCTACCGCGCCCGTAGGGCGCAGTGAGTCCTAGTTCCTATAAAGATATGTTATTGGGAAGTTACTCTCGCAAAGAGTGAAAATGAAGGGGGTTATGTACATAGAGAGATGAGTAGATGTGGAGTATATTACGCTTGAAATGCAAGCAAAGGAATATGTATGATGAGGTGGCGTTTTCTCCCGAATATGACATCTCACGCGCGAAAAGCCTTTTTTTTTTTTGTCTCTCCACACGTGTGCCATTTTATGCCCTTTGTTTTGGTGTCATATGGGTTTACAAAGAGTAGGACTAGTCTTAAAACTCTAATGGCGGCCCCCATTCCCCTCCCCACCACCACCACCACCACCGCACACCACACTGTTAATTTCCTCCCTAGTCCCTTCTTTCTTTTCTCTCTCTCTCAAGGACTTTGCCAAAAACTTATTTATAAAACCCCAAATGGGTCTTCTTTATTTACAATCTCTCTCTCTCTCTCTTCTCCCTTTCTCTCTCTCTCTCTCTACTCTGTATAATTGATCATCAACTTAATTGAACAAAGTTGTGTTATAGATAGAAAAAGGGTACTTACTAAGAAGAAGGATCATGGGTAGGCAACCATGTTGTGACAAGGTAGGTTTAAAGAAAGGACCATGGACAGCTGAAGAAGATAAGAAGCTTATCAATTTCATTCTCACTAATGGTCAATGTTGTTGGAGGGCTGTCCCTAAACTTGCAGGTCTTCTTCTTCTTCTTCAAATTATTAAACACATTAGTGATCATATTCATTTTTCTTGTCCTTTATTCTTTAATTAAAAGTCATCAACTTAATGGGGTTTTTTCTAATTACAGGATTATTAAGGTGTGGAAAAAGTTGTAGACTTAGATGGACTAATTATCTTAGGCCTGATCTTAAAAGAGGTTTACTATCAGAATCTGAAGAACAAATGGTTATTGATCTTCATTCTCGCCTTGGCAACAGGTTTTTTCTCTTTCTCTCTCTCTAAAACTAAAATTCCATTTGTAACTATGTACATTACAACATTTTGAAATTGGGTTATTGTTAAATTTACAGATGGTCAAAGATTGCTGCTAATCTTCCTGGAAGAACTGATAATGAAATCAAGAATCATTGGAATACCCATATTAAGAAAAAACTAAGGAAAATGGGTATTGATCCTCTCACTCATCAACCATTGCATCTTCCATCTTCTCAATCAATCACTAATCCCAATTTTCATCATCATCAACAACAACAACAATTTCTTGATGAATCAGCTGAAATTAACATGGGTATTGAAAATTCTTTACTTTCATCAACTTCTAATCATCAAAACAAATTGGACGAAGAAGAAGATAAAATTTCTACTACAAATTTCATAAATTCAACAACGGTTGATAGCAGCGACAGTGTTTTCAACCCAAATACCGTTACAAATAGTGTTACAGGAAATAGTGACGGTTTTTGTACTGATGAAGTTCCTATGATTCAACCTGATGAAATTGTTTTAAATTATGGTGGACCCACTACTTCATCTTCATCATCTTCAAGTTCATCTGGGATTCCTGAAGATTTACATTTCCCAAATTTAGATTGGTCTGATGATCAATATAACAATTTGGGTATTTGGGATGATTTTATCAACAATTGGGATTTTAATTATACTAATAATGATCAAGATGAAAGAAAACTAGCATTTGATCTTCCTGGTTTTACTCAATATCAAAGAATGTCTTTAGATCAAGAAGAAGGAGCTTATGAATTTGAGATCTTGTGAAGAGATAAAGTTTTTATTTGGGAATGTTTGTAATTGGAGGATAGAAAGAGAGAATAAAAAAAATCAAGAATTTGAGAGAGAATTAATTATCAATATTTATTTCTTCACTTTTTTAATTATTAATTCAAATTTTATTTTGTATATTTTGTTGAACTTCTTATGGGGTTTCTGTCTTTTTTTTTTTGTTGAAATCTTATGGGGTTTCTGTCATTTTAATTTTATCTTCTCTCTTCTCTCAAACAAAAATAAATAACTTTAAGAGAGATGTAATGAGGTTTCTTCAATTTATATTAATAATAATAAATATCCTCTTTTATCATGGGGAAAAAAGCTTATTTTCTAAATATAGCTATTCCTTATTTCACTTTCACTTTTTTCTCTATTTTGAGTGCAGTTCCCCCTCGAAGGTTTACCTACAAAATCTTGACATTGGAAGACATTTTGTTGATTAAAGTATAAAATTGTGTAATCTCTTGTGGTATGAATTCAAGCTTAGAATTCGTGGCACTGTTCTGTTTTTCTGCATATTTCAGAACTTTGACTAAAATATACACATTGTAACATTAATTCGGTTATTAAATTCAACATATTTTTGTTCAACACGAGAAATATTGAGAAAAAAAACCATTTTTTTGATATTAGAAATTACAATTTATTTAAATAGAAGAAGCTAATTTTATTTCTTGACGAGGGATGGCCACATTCATTAACTAGATTTGGGTATTCCTTACATTTAAATAATTCCCTCCAAAAGCATGATCTCTAGGTAATTATTTGGTGTAATGGTCCTAAATAAAAAAAATTGAGGTTTCCTATTTTCTATGAACCAAGAAGAAATTGCTCTCACCTTTAACAAAAAAAAAAAAAAATTGCTCTCCATGTAGCAACACCACAATATTTTATTGCTTATTAATTTTAGTGAAGAGGCAAATCAACAGAATCTCGGTGATAATTACTTGTTTTTTGAGTTTCATTTTGGAATCTTACTTTGACTTCAGTATTATCTTAGTTTTTGTGAGTTCTAACCTATGTCGTAACGACAAATATTAATTTATTAAATGTTTTTTTTATATTTGTTGTGTACCCCTAGTTATTTAGTCAAAATGAAAATATCAACAATATTTTAACTAATAATATCCTAGTCTTAAAGACATTTTCTACTGCTAGATCCAAAAATGAGCTTAAATTCTAACATTTTTATTTACAAGACTATCTATTTTAGTTTAGCATTCTAGTGGTGAAATAAATGTTATGATTTTTATTGCTTATATTATAAATTTCAGTCAATAAATTGGTAAAAAAAAAGTAGAAACTGGCACCGATATTTGTATATTGTCATCATAAAATGATATGTTCTTGCAAAATTTGAGGTTCAAAAAGATAAAAATGGTTAAACATAAAATTTAAGGTCAAAAGGAAGGAAAAAGAAAGTATAGTTTGAAATGTAGAAATAGTAAAATATAATTTGTAATAATGTAGGGGAGCAAAAGGCTGTATTTGTAATAAGTAAATAGTTTGGCTTGGCAAATGAGAATCCAAATTACAAAGATTGCTTTGTCGTGTAAACCAAAATCGTAAAATACTAGTAACAATGACATGGGTCCAACCGTATGTATTTTTGTTCATTGAGTAAAAAAACAACTTCCTCTCCCCTCTCTATCTCTTTCTCTCTCTATATCTCTCCCCTCTCTCTAAAAATGAACCAAATTCAAGCCAAGTCTATGCTTCTTCCACATCATGATCTCCCCCATGTTCTTTTCAAGTTCTAATTTGTTGTAGTTCAACAAAAAAAAAAAAGTTCTAATTTGTTGTAGGTCCCCCACATTGTCCACATCATGCTATAATATATGAAAGATATTGGGCAACATAAATACTTACCAATCATGCTTGCTTATTGGCTAGATGTTGTCTATTCATTGCATGTATTTTTATTGGAGGTTATCAAGTTATGAGTAATTTATCTCATCAAAAAAAAAGTTATGAGTAATTTTCACATTTTCATTTGTGTATCCATATACAAATTCACGTTTACGTGATAATCGATACGATAATTTAACTTGGTTCAGTCGAAGGTCTTCTTTCGTAATCTCGACTTACATGTATAGAGAAATCAATAACAAATTATGAGTAATTTATCTCATCAGAAAAAAGTTATGAGTAATTTTCACATTTTCATTTCTGTATCCATATATAAATTCACGTTTACGTGATAATCGTTACGATAATTTAACTTGGTTCAGTCGAAGGTCTTCTTTCGTAATCTCGACTTACATGTATAGAGAAATCAATAACAACTTTATCAATAGTCACTACCATTATGGATTTGATTCGTCATACGATAATTTAACTTGGTTTAGTTGAAGGTCTTCTTTCGTAATCTCGACTTACATGTAGAGAGAAATCAATAACAAATTTATTAATAGTCACTACAATTATGGATTTGATTCGTTATATTAGTTAGATATAACTGAGTGAATGAAACTCTAAGACCTAACTCATATTTATAGAGTAAATTAGAAGTTTCTAATTTATCTTAAATAATAGGGGTATTTAGTGATTTGACCCCATTTATTTATCAATATAGGGTTTAATCCTCAAAACGATAATGTTTCAGAGGTTAACTCTTATTTTCTCTTTTTCCGTCAGAAGCTCGTTAAGTAGCGCGTGTGCCGCTCACGTGTGTTTTTATGACGATCTTGCCCTCCTCGGAACCATTGAGTTAGTTAGTGATTAGACTCCATTTATTTATCGATATTAGGGGTTCACCCCCAAATTGATTTGATACGTCTCATACATTTGATTCATGGCTTTCTTACATTACAATTCTTAAATGTGTTGCAAAAATCTTCTAGAATAGTATTGATTACAATCGGAGTTTGGGTAGAAGATTTTAGTTGATTTGAATGTTTCTTAGTCATTGGGCAATACTTCTTCCAATGACCAGGATTACCACATCCATAGCATCCCACTGTTAAATGTTGTTTTACGTGATGTTTTCGAGACATAAATAGAGGTATTGCTTCATCTAGCCATTGAAAGCTATCACACGTAAGGTATTGGCACCTCAAATCCTTCTTTCCAGGGTATCTTGGTGTGCTTGACACCATAACTTCCGAATGCCATCACACTTAGCATTTGTGCATGACGAATACATAAATAAACATTAAAAGGCTTTCTGTGATTTCACCTCACAGATTTGGCAGCTCATCTCCTTTAGTGAAGGACCCTCACAGATTTGATGGCTCATCTCTTTTAATAACATGAATTGTAATGTAAGAAAGTCATGAATCAAATGTATGAGATATATAAAACCAATTTGGGAGTTGCAACAAAGCAACCATAGAGTGTTTTTTATATACGTACACCGTTGTATAAAATTAATCTATATATAGTGTTGTACTTACCTCGGAGAGAATATACTCATAATTGACAAGAAGAAATGAAGAACCTACCATCAACCAACAGAATTATGTTGCTCTAGTATTTTTAATAATTTTGTGATAAATTTGAATTTTAACTTATTTTAAGATTGATCATTTCTAATAGGATACGTTACACAAGGAGGATCGAAAATAGGAGATCCGGCGGTCAAGATAAGTTGCAGAAATAATATACGTGTATGTACGTGACGGATCGAGAAGACGAGATCCGACGATCAAGAAGAATTCAGAATATTGAAGATATTTGAAGATATATTGAAGATATGTGAAGATTTAGTTTCTTATATTCAGAATATCTATTGTAACTATCTAATGGTAATATTAGATAGATTTTGTGTTATTTCCTAGTTTAGTAATCAGAAACTAGGAAACCCTAAACCCTAAGTCATCTATAAATAGGAGAGGGTTTTAGGAATCAAACTTATCGAGTTATGTCTGACCAATGTAACCGATCAAACCCACATACAATTGTATGTGGTGAATTATTAATAAAGAGTTATTTCTCCGTGGATGTAGGTCTTGAGTATTCGACCGAACCACGTTAAATTATCGTGTCTTTAATTCATGTCCATATCTCCGATTATTATATAATCGTGAATTTAACATGGTATCAGAGCTAGGCCCACACATGATAGGCTTAAAAGCCACACGTGCTCCACGTCACCCGTAAAGAAAAAAATACACGTGTTAGGCTCAAAAGAACGCCACACGTGAGGGGGCGTGTGAGAATAGTCCCACATGGGAGAATGGGTAACTAGCAACCAAGAATATAAAGAATAGGTCCTCTCCACCCATTGCCAATTGGTTTTGAGTTGGATGACCACAAACTTAATATGGTATCATGAGTAGGTTAATTGATCCTGATTAATGCTTCCGTAAATTTCCAACTTTTCTTTTAGTTGTGATTATATTATATTTCAATCGTGTATACGATTTGTTTTCCAAGAGTAGTCTTGTGATTATGACGAGAAAATCAAGAGAAATAAGAGTTTTTTCTACTAAGAATAGGAGACCGGAGATTATCAATGATTATTAAAGTTCATCAAAGAAGCAATTCCTCTCCAACAAAGGTATGATTCTATATTTCTTTCCAATTTTTTCGGATTTTTTTCAATTTTTTTCGAATTTTTAGACCTAAAATAGGTCTGAAATTAAAAATAAAAGTTTCGGAACCAAAATCACGGATCTGTTTCACTTACAACTAACCAGATTGTCCGTTCCGGAACAAAGAAAACCCGGTTTACCCCTAACCCGCGACCAAACAGCCCCAGGTCAATAAACCGAGTCCACTCACTTTGACCCGACAATCCCTTCACACGCTGACTAAGGTCAGCAGACGTTGACCTAGACTTTGGTCGTCTTCTCCGACAACAAGAATCTAGGGCTTTCAACCGATTAGGTTTCCGGCATCTTTTCTACACCAGACGAACACTTCCCACGTCTTGGACCATCCTAAACCTTCACAAACCGTTTTCCCTTTCAATTTTGTGAAAAATCCAGTGATCTCCTTCGGTTCAAATCACTCTCTCTCTCTCTAGAATTTTCCTGTCGGCTGCAACGATTAAGCCTTCAACGGCCGTTTCCCATATTCGCCGACACTTCTAGACGAAACCTAGAGCTCTTAGATCTCTTTTAGGACTTTGGTGACCGGAATATCTTCTTTAACGCTTCTCGACGGTGACCGGATTACCATCTGACCGGAACCCTAGCTTACCAACAATCGGAGATCACGAAAGTTTCTGTATCTCTCGACTTTGTTGACCGAGTCAGCGACCATTGACCCGTGTTTTTACGCACACTGACGTCATGCTGAGTTCATGATGACGTCACTTGTGAATTCCTTTTACCCGAGCGTCTTCCCTGCGATACAAACCTTAGGGTTTGATTTGTTGATTTTCCAGTGACCTTCCCATTTCCAATCGATAAATTCACTCGATTTGGACACACCACCACCGATTTCTTCTCGGTTTGGTGAGAAATTGACCTTCCACTTCTCGGTTTTAGACCGACGAACAACCCTTTCTCTCTCTAAAGACTAAACAATCGACGGTCGATTTTTGGCCGAATTGGATAGCTATGGTCTACCAATCATCGATTTGGAGTCTCATCCACATCACAGATGATCTATCTTGTGTATTTTTCAATTAACTTCCGATTTGGGAAACCCAAATTTTGGGAAATTTCCCAATTTTGGAAAACCCTAATTTAGAAATTTCAAAATTTCCCCAAATTTATATTTGGGACAGCTCATCTTACCCACTGTTTTGTGACAAATTCTTTTGCCACAGTTTCAACTGTCGGAATTTTTTGTGACAGACATTTCTTTACTGTCGCTTATATCCAACTATTCATAGTTGTGACACAATTTCCCACTGTCACTTATATCCATCTGTGACGCAATTCTTTTGTCACCTTTTCTAGTTCGATATGTGACACTAAATAGATTACTTTCATCTATTTCTCTTCCGGATTCATCCGTGACATTTTCAAAACCATACATTCGGTATGATAACTTGCCTTTCTTACCAATATATGTTGGATTTTTTCTACGACAAATAGAATATCTCTATTTTAATTTTTAATCACGGATTCACCCGTAATATTTTCAACATCATACTTTGCCTATGATAATCTTTATTTATTTCCAAGTTCAATTTTTGGAAATTCTTTTCACCTAATAGAGTATATCTTCAACGAATAGAGTATCTCTTTCACGAATTGAATATCTCTATTTTTCCGGAATTATATTCGCGATCTTGCCTTTTTTGGCAATGAATTTCATGTCGACCATCATTTTGGTTGTTACTTTCCAATATTTTTTGGTATTCCGACAATGATTTATTGTCGATTTTAAACAAAACAACATTATTTTGTTGTCACTCCTAAAGTTCACACTTGACGTTTTTATACGAAAAGATATTGATCATCACAACCTTTTAGTTGTTGACATTTTCTTCATACAATGACCAACTTTACATACATGAGAAAAATACATGTGATTTCGTTGTCATTGATTTTCGCTCAATTTTTTGACATACCAACTTTTGGTTGTGACTTAATCATCGTTCAATCATCTTCCAACGCATCCACAATCCGAGAGTTGCAAGAAGACGAATACGGCGAATCAAGAAGTATTTTCTTTTTATCTCTCCAAGTTGGACACTTCAAAATTTACGTGCTCCAACTTGCGGGGGGGTAATAGGATACGTTACATAAGGAGGATCGAAAATAGGAGATCCGGCGGTCAAGATAAGTTGCAGAAATAATATATGTGTATGTACGTGACGGATCGAGAAGACGAGATCCGACGATCAAGAAGAATTCAGAATATTGAAGATATTTGAAGATATATTGAAGATATGTGAAGATTTAGTTTCTTATATTCAGAATATCTGTTGTAACTATCTAATGGTAATATTAGATAGATTTTGGGTTATTTCCTAGTTTAGTAATCAGAAACTAGGAAACCCTAAACCCTAAGTCATCTATAAATAGGAGAGGGTTCTAGGAATCAAACTTATCGAGTTATGTCTGACCAATGTAACCGATCAAACCCACATACAATTGTATGTGGTGAATTATTAATAAAGAGTTATTTCTCCGTGGATGTAGGTCTTGAGTATTCGACCGAACCACGTTAAATTATCGTGTCTTTAATTCATGTCCATATCTCCGATTATTATATAATCGTGAATTTAACAATTTCATTTCGGGTGAGGAAAAAAAACATTTTGTGGAGAATACTTTTGAATATGTAAATATAAGATGTAATTTTCAAACTTTCGCTTCCTTGGATGCCATTAGATGAAAAAAAAGAACGGGCCTGAATATTTTCAACCTTCATGATTTTGTTTTTTCAAAAGGGACATTTGTTCAAAACTCCCACTAAATTTTTTGTTTTGATAAAAAATATGAGTCAATTTTTTTAAGTCTTCAGCTCCCTAGATACATTTTTAATTTGCAAGAACTTCCAACAACTTTGCAGCACCTTACGATAACTTTGTATCAGCTTGCAGCAGTTTTGCAACACCTTATGACAGCTTTGACCTCGTGAGAACTTTGCAGCACCTTGCAACAACATTGCAACAATTTTGTAAAAAATATTGGGATTTTAACCAAACAAAATACAAATATCAACAACTTTGCAACAACTTTCTAACACCTTGCAACATCTTGTGACAGTTTTGTAACACCTTACAACAACTTTGAAACACCTTGCAACAGATTTGCGAAAAATATTGGTTTTTAACAAAATACAAATATTTGTATTTTTAACCGAAAATAGATAAGTTTTAGATTTGTCACAAAAAATATATATAACTTGTCTCTTAACTAATAAAAAAAGGTTTGAAATTAGGTCTTCGACCCAATTTTTCGTTTTCAAAATACAATAATATACAAATCCAACTCAAATATAAAATCAAGAATCACATCAAAGACTGTCTTAATTATCAAAATGCTATCATTTTAAATGTAGTTTTTCTTCCCGAATTATTATGATTTTTGTTTGTATTAATAAAACAAGTAATTACAATATCTAGAAAAATAAGCAAAATCAAATGAAACATAATATCTTTCAAGTACTTGGGTAAATACCATATATATATATATATATATATATATATGAACCCCAAACCTAAATATATATTACATATATGTTAGAAAGTTAATAGTCGTGACAAGATACAACAGGATTTCAATGTTAAAATTGAGATAGTTCATGTCATAGTTTTTATTTTGATGAGATTAGTTCATGTCATAGTTTTTTTTTGTTGAAAGAGTTCATGTCATAGTTAGTGGTGTATGTTGACAAACTGTCCGACATGAGTTTCTTTTGACATCTAGATACACCTTAATGAGGGATTCAAATTTGTTAAAGGTCAAGTTGCTTTCTTTTTAAAATTTTACGAGCTTATCCTCTATTTTTTCCCCTCGTATCAATAAATTCAAACTATATAGGTGAAGTTTAACAACAAGTACAAATGTACAATATGACGTAGTTATGACTCAGTATGTCTCATTATTATCGGTAAATGTTCAATTCTTCGTCGTAGACTCTAGTATGACATAACAAGACAATAAGTCTCTCCCCTTCATGGACTATACCATCCAAATCCCCGGCATAAATCACTTCAATATATCACATAAATTCTCAAAGATTTATTATTGTTTCAACAAAAAAATGGTATAACTCAATATTTGGGTTAATTCTGTTTTGGCCCCTAATTGTTGACCAAATCACCGTTTTAGGCCCCATAAGTGTCAGACAGTTCGTTTTGGTTCCAAAATCCATTTTCGGGCAGTGATGACATCATCAAGTCAAAATGAACTGCATTTGACTTGATGATGTCAGCACTGCCCGAAAAATGAATTATAAGACCAAAACGAACTGCCAGACACTTATGGGGGCCAAAACGGTGAGTTAGTCAACA
>BEHA01050458.1:67094-77182 GCA_002897215.1 Eschscholzia californica subsp. californica | reverse complement strand
TTTTTTGTTGAAACAAGATTGATTTCTCAATAGACTAAAGTTTATCAAAAATTCACCACTTTTGTTCTCAATTTCGCCTAATTTGTTGAATGGGGACAAAGTTTGGAGGACGAAATAAAATTAACTATTACTTAGGGGTGTTCATTTAGTATCCGAACCGACCAATCCAATCCGATCCAAACGGATTTGGACGGTTTGGATACCGATTCAATAGTATTTCGGATTGGTTCGGATGTTAAAATGGCAAAACCGAGTGTTTTGGATCGGTTTATGGATTTGGTTGACGGAATACCGACGAAACCGAACCAAACCATTTATTG
Organism: Eschscholzia californica subsp. californica; assembly: GCA_002897215.1. Classification (NCBI taxonomy): domain Eukaryota; kingdom Viridiplantae; phylum Streptophyta; class Magnoliopsida; order Ranunculales; family Papaveraceae; genus Eschscholzia; species Eschscholzia californica. The sequence goes on along the minus strand of BEHA01050458.1, from coordinate 76,862 downwards.
TTGTGTTTATATATTATATATAAACTAGGGTATATCCCGTGCCCTAGGGCACGGACACTTATATCAATCAAATGTTACAAAATTTATTTTATATTTTACTAAGAAAGAGTGATTTTTGTTAGTTATTATTTTTTGGTATTATTTTTTTGTTTCTTTTCTTAAATTAGTTGTTATTTTATTGAGAGAGAAATTTTAATTTCTTTGTTTAACCCTTGAAATTTATTTTGTTTCTTTTTTTCTTAAATTAGTTATTTTATTTCTAAGAAGAAAGGATTATTGTTTTTTAAATAGGTAACTTTATTTCTACGAAGGACTATATTTTAAATTTTGAGAAGGGCTTCTAGACAATATGCATAATTAAATAAGGATGTTTGTCCCAGTCATCGTTTTCCCTTCTGTTTTATATTATAGATATATATGATAGGAATGATGAAAGGCTGAGATTTAATAGTTAAGTTAGTTCCATGTTTGTTGATATTATAGCTTAATGCATGTGTAACAGAAAGTAAATGACGTGGAGAATTGTACCTTAATTCAATAGTTAAGCTAGTTCCACGTTTTTAAGTCGAAAATGCGAAATTTTATATATAATAAAATGTCACAGGTGGTTCGGTTATCCAACCGATCCAAACCGTCCATTCATAGTTCGGATTGGTAACCGAACCAATCCGACCGAACCAAACCATGAACGGATTGGTTCGGATTTAGATTTGGAAAAATGAACCCTTCGGTTTGGACTTTGGATTGGTCCAAAAAGTCGGTTATCCAACCGATGTTCACTCCTACTATTACTCCATTATTTTGATATTTACAGGTGTTGATGTTTTTTCTAAAATCAAATTATTATATCCGTTACTTGTCTAATATTCTAAATATAAGATCTTTAAAAAGAGAAGTTAAGTTCTAACCTTTAAATTTCATCAAAAAAAAGTTCTAAACCTTTAAATTTCATCAAAAAAAGAAAGTTCTAAACAGGTTTTTAAATATAAATGTTTTTGGATATGTTAATTAGAGGTGGGATGTCATATATTTTATAAGTTGACTTAAAAAAAAAGAAATATAGTCAACAGTTGGTAGCCCAAGTGGTTCCAAAGTGGTTAGGATTATTAGGGTACAAATAATGTAGTTAGGCTAGGTTAGTGTCTAGTTGGGTTATAGGTCCGATCTTGTTTGAGTTTGAGTGGGTGGTTATCGAACTTATTATATCTATGATGTTTAAATGCCAATTGTAATGACTAACGTAGATCGTAGTCGTCCAAAAAAGAAAGACAAAAGAAAAAAAAAAAATATAGATTGTATAGATTTTTTTAATCAGATTTTTGTAAGGTTGTACATACAAATCTTTAGTAGACATTTGTTATGAAATTCATACTATCATAAAAGATATTCGTACTCCTAAACCCTGCCATAACTGCCCATATAAATATAGGACAATTAAAATGTGTACATGTAAAATGACGATTTTGTCTCTCATCTTATATGAGCCTTAATCAAGGCAATAGGGTGTCCGTTGTGTGTGTAGCAACTTTGTAACTTTAATGACATCCAGTAAAGCTAAAAGATATATGAGCTCCAACTCAGCCGGACCTCTTACTGTGAGGTAGGGTGGGAAACGGGCCGGGCTCGGGCGCCCATGGGCACCGACGTCCCGGGTTCAGGCGTTTCGGGCAACCCTACTCAATGCACACTTAACTAAACGGGCGGACTCGGGCCGGGCAAAAACTCTAGTCTCTTGCTGTCTTGCACAAAGCCCGCCATGTGCACTAGCCCGTCGCGGGTACTTCGGGCTATGGGCGGGCCGGGTTTCGGGTAGGTCATCAAAATTATGAAATTATAAAATATATATAAAAAATATATAAATACACAAATTAAAGATCTAATATAATCATCATCATAAAGAATATGTTCTTACATATTTAGGATTAAGAATTTAAAATGATAAAAAGATATGATCGATCACACCATCATGAATGAAAAAAAGAGAAAAGGTCTCTACAAACCCTAGCCAAAAAGAGTCAAAAATTATATTCTATGTACAGATTTTCTTCACCATTGTCTTTGGTCATCACCAGCTTCCACTCAAATATACAGAGGGTAAGAAAGATACGAAGAGAAAAATACACTGTTAATACAAAGAGAGAGAGAGAGAAATACATATATCATCATCATAACATGAAAAAATTGTATTTGGATAGTTGGTGACGGTTCGACTATCAAAATCAGATGTGACCCATGGATTCCAAATCTAACAGATAATATTCCCAACATGATAAATCTAATGCCTACGAATATTTATTGGGTATCGGATCTCATCCTTCCTAACCTTAAGAGATGGAACATTAGACTACTCATGGATTATTTTGATTCTTCAACAGTTCAATCAATTACACAGATTCATATTAATGAAGAACTCAATGCAGATAAATTAATTTGGAAACAAACAGAGCATGGAAGATTCAATCCAAAATCATACTACACAGAGATTAAAAAGATCCCATCACCAAATAATACAAATATGCAGAAATTCTGGAAGAAATCAGTGATGCAGCCAAATATTCAACTCTTTGTTTGGAAACTAATTCATGATGGATTAGCAACGAAACAAAATATTTGGAAAAGAAAACAAGATATTAACCCATATTGTCCTGTCTGTAATTCCGAAGAACCAGAAGACATCAATCACTTATTCGGTACATGTTCGAAGTTCAAAGAACTTATCCAAATCACAGGGGTTATACAAATACAACAGTTAACCACAGATCCGGTAGAAAACTTAAAGATCTTGCTCAATAATGATCATAAGGAAGAAGAAGTTTGGTTAATATATACATACATCCTTTGGGAGTGGTGGAAAAGCAGAAACTCGGTGGTTTTCAATGGCAAACACATCGATGTGAATCGATGCTGGTTTAACATAAGAACCTCTCTCAATCTTTACCGAATCTATCACATGCATCACCATCTAACAATACATCTCTCTTGCAGGTAGAAGAATGGTTACCTCCTCCTCCTCAGGGAATACTAAAGCTCAATATAGATGGAGTTTTCAGGCCTAATGGAGCAGCGGCGGCCGCGGTTGTTCGTGACTCGAACGGAAACATCATCTTCTCCGAGACTACAACATTCACTCCCATCTCTCCTCTTCACAGCGAAATCTCTGGGGTGATATTAGGTTTAGAAACGGCCGAGCTAATGGGTATCAACGATTTTATACTAGAGATGGATAGTAGGGTTTTGTGGGAGATGTTGATTGATCTCAATCAAACGGTTCCGTGGCGTATATTATCTCATTTCCAGGGCCTACGTGGATACGCTGCGAACTTCCGTGTGACTTACACGTGCTGCCTTCGGACAGCTAATAGCTTGGCACATGACTTAGCATCTCTCGTTTTAGTCCCTGATTAACGGGCAATTGTAATTTTAGTCCATGTTGTTCATTTTTGGTTCATTGTAACTGAAACTATTATATTAATGGTGATTCTCTTTCACTCAAAAAAAAAACATGAATAAAGAGAAGTTACAAATCTAAAAATATATTTACATTAACATTTAAGAAAGAAAAATATAAAAGAAACAAATGATTGATAAGCAAAAGATACGGTTAAGAACCACTCAATGTTTTTTATCCACCCACTCTCTTTCTCTGTTCATCCATTTTGAGCAAGAGAAATTAGGTTGGCAAAGAAGTGATTGGTGTTTCCGAATGATAGTTTGGAGAAGGTAAGGAGAATCAAGGAAAGAAGTGGGAGAGGAAGCAAGGAGGTGCCGCTGAAATTGTAGAAGTAAGAAAAGGATTGAAATAGGGTTTAGGAACTTACCACCATACATCCAATGGTCAAGGTGAAGGAACCTTTCTCTCCTGGCCGTTGGATGTAGGAGTAAAAGAATTACCACACTATCACACGTAGGGGTTGGAATCGGGCGGGCTCGGTCGGGTTCGGGCTACCAAGTGCCGGGCTCGGGCGGATCGGGCTCGGATAAGCCGAGCTCGAGGTAGTGAGCCGGGCGGATCGGGCCGGGCGAATCAAAGACTTGAAGTGCCCGTAGCCCGTCCGAGCCCGGCTACCCGAACGGATTTCAACGGGCTCGGGTCGGGCGGGCTCGGGTCGGGCGGGCTCGGGTTTTAATGAATTATTAAAAAAAATAAAATAAACAATAATTTAATAATAAAACAATAATTTAATAAAAAAACAATAATTAATTAACATACCAACCATTATATATATGATTATCAGATTATATCATAAACAAAATTACATAATCACCCATTTTAATAACAAAAAGTACATTTCCCTCCAACATTTTAATAACAAAAAGTCCAAAATATAAACAAAAAGTTACATTTCTCTCCTTCATTCATTAATCGAGCAATTGAACTTGAGAAATGCTAGGACTAGGAGTTGGTTCGGGAAACCCGTCGTTTAACGGATCAAACTCCTTCAAAGTAACATTAAGCTCATGTTTCCATCAATCCTTAAGACAAACACAACACTCCAACATTTCTGGAGTTAGGCTACTCCGATAGTCCCCCAAAATTCTTTTACCTAAAGAGAAAGCGGCCGACTCGGAAGCAACAGTCGAAACCGGGACAGCAAGAACATCACGTGCTATTCGGGACAAAATCGGATACCTCTTCTCGTTCTCACTCCACCAACCCAAAACATCGAACTTTTCAATATTATCGACCGCAGGATCTGGCTCAGACTCATATCTAGATATTTCTTCGGAAGCGATAGCTATAGGGTCCTTTCGGACTCTCTTAATACTTCTCCAAAAAGCACCACGCCTAGACGGTCCATCGGGCTCACTCTCGGGTTGATCAACAGTAGACGACGAAGAAATGGATGTAGGCACACTCAAATCAGCCGTATACTCTTTAAATAATTCACGTAACTTGCCGATCATGGTGATAGATTGCTCAGTAGAACACTTGATAACATGAGCCGAAGTATCGAAACAGTTCTCAAGTTCGGTTAAGAGCATATCAACTTTCATTTTGATCCTTGGATCTAAAATACATGCAATACCAAACAATACGGGAGTTTCACCCCAATACTTGCAAAATTTAGCCTCCATCGAATGAATAATGCCCGCAAACATAGGATCATGTCGATTATCCAAAAATACCATCCCAATATCAACCAAATACTCCAAGACGGAGTTAGAAGTCACATAATCAACACCAGAAAAGAAGTTGGTTGCCTCATAAAAAGGCTTCAAAAACTTGTACAACAAATTGGCATGCTGCCAATCACTACTCGATAAGACAAAAGGTGGAGATCGATCAGATAAAAACGAGTCAATCGGATCCTTAAACGGAAGGGCACTTCTTAACATAAGATAGGTTGAATTCCAACGATGTTTTACATCCAACTGCAATTTTTTAGGAGAATAGTTCTTTGATTCACAATGTGTTCGAAATTGTGCATTTCGAGTCTCTGATGCAGAGATATATTCAAGACAACCTTTCAGCCGTGTAAGCATTTCTTTAAACTGAGGAACTTTAAAACCATCCTGAACAACTAAGTTCAAGATATGGCAGCAACATTGAACATGAAACAATTCGCCTCTCAATGGTAAATGAGGCATTAACTCGATTAATCGAGAAACAGACACAGTATTTGCACTGGCATTATCCATTGACAAGGAAAATACTTTGCCAGATATCATCCAATCATTAGTTAACTTATCATACAAAACATTGGCAATGTGTTCCCCAGTATGAGACTTGTCCAACAAAATGTAAGAGATGATTCTCTTTTGGACACACCAAATCTCATCGATGTAATGTGCAGTTATGCACATGTAACTAAGCCTCTGGTTCGAAGACCAGATATCAGAAGTAAGAGCAATTCGACCAGGAGCACTAAGTAAAGCATTTCTGAGTGCATCTTTTTCTTCCTTAAAGTATTTAAGGATATCATTTCTAACTGTGCTCCTGGAAAATGACTTGAACCCAGGATGGAAGGAATCAGTGATATAAAATTGAAAGAAAGGGTCCTCCACAAATTGCATCGGCAACTCGCGAAGGATTAAAAGCTTGATCGTGTTTTTCCGAGCTCTCGACTGACTAAACTGAAATGAACCCATATTTCCGCTGTTTGGATCTTGTACCAACTTTGATGGAGATAAGTCGATTTTTAGTGCTTTAGCACACTTAAATGTGTGTCTCTTGAAATGTGTTGTCCCATTAGAAGATTTCGAATTTCGAGAAACACCACAAAAGTTGCATTTGGCCATTTTAATGATCTTGCCTCAATTTTTAGGATCAGGAGCATCATGAAAGGAATAAAAGTCCCAAACCTTAGAAGTGCTGCCTCTCGTACAAGTTGATGTTCCAGTCAGCACATCTACTTCGCCTGCGGGAGAACCAGCAGGAGCAGACACACCAGGAACAGGAGGATCAGCAGTACCAGCAGGAGATATTTCTCCATGAGCACCAGTCTGACTCTCCGTCAAATCAACCTAAGTAGAACCATAACCAACATAGAAAGTCATTCTACTAAGCTGAGTTCATGTGAAGAGATCTAAGATAACGAAATTCATCATCGGTTTGTAGGAACATCAATATTCGTTCGGACATTCAATTTCTAAGCAGCTTCCTTGAATCACCCATTTTGGTTACAGTGTTCTAACAACAAAGAAGTGTCCACAATTGGGAGAATCATGTAGGTTCTTCATCAATTCGGTCCTTCTAAGTGTTTAAACAACGCATCCAAAACTGGAATGACAAGTGATCCAGTCTGAAATCATGAGTCCTACAGAGAAGGTAAGAAACATAGAAGTTAGAAATAGACAAGTTCAGAAACAAACAAGTTTAAGAACTTAGAAGAAAGAAAAAGAGAGAAGAGAAGAGAAGTTTTACAAAAAGAAAACAAAACAGGGAGAAGAAAATTAGTTTTAAAAAAAGAGAAGCTTAGAAAAACAAAAGATAGTAGTTTTAAAAACATAAAAGAGTAGTTATAAAAAAAAATCAGAGAGAAAAAATGTTTTGAAAAAAAAGTTGTTAAAAAAAAGAAGAAAAAGAGAATAGTTTAAAAAAAAAATAGTTTAAAAGGTTAAAAAAAGGTTGTCCTGAAATGAAGGAAAAAATAGTTTAAAAGTTGTCCTGAAATGAAGGAAAAAATGTTTTGAAATAAAAGTTGTTAAAAAAAATAGTTTAAAAGTTGTTAAAAAAAATAGTTTAAGAAAAAAAGTTGTTAAAAAAAAGAGAGAATAGTTTAAAAAAAGAAGAAAAAGATAATAGTTTAAAAGTTGTCATGAAATGAAGGCAAGATCATCATGTTGGCTCAGATCTGTGATCAAGTCTAACTGAGTTGTTTGATAAAAGAGAATACTTTAATCTATGATCAAGTCTGACTTAGTTGTTTAAAAAAAGAGATATGTTTATAAATATTATTAATTATCTAATGGTTCTGAAACAGAACACTCGGATCTATTTAATCAGACAGATCGATAGTCAGATGACTCAGATCTGTCTGATTAAACATATCAAACTCAAATGTTTGTGTTCTGTTTCAGAACTAAAAAAAAAATTATTATCTATGATCTATCATCTATGTATCAATATTATCTAATGGTTCTGAAACAGAACACTCGGATCTGTTTAATCAGACAGATCGATAGTCAGATCTGTCTGATTAAACAGATCAAACTCAAATGAGTGTTCTGTTTCAGAACTAAAAAAAAAAAAACTTTTCCACTAATTTTTGTGTCTGTACATCTTACATCGACTTCAAGTCATCAACCACAAAAAAAAAAAAAAAAAATTACAACAGGAACAGACCCTAATCCGATCTATTTGATCAGACAGATCAAAGGTTTAGAACTCTGATCTGTCTGATCAAACAGATCTGTTAACATTTTAAGAATATACTAACTATCTAAGATCTAATAACAACATAATATTACTTTTCACAAATCAAAAACAAATAACAACATCATAACAGAAAATAAAAATCAAAAACCTATCTAAGATGAGTTCGAAGGCTTAACCGCTTCATTTGATCTTAAAGATCATCAGCGTATACCATTAACCGAACATCATCAGAACTCTGAAGTAGATCGCCTTTCTCCAAAGTCCAAACTCGAAACCCACATCGCATGCAGAAGTAGAAACATATGAAGACTAAAATTAGATAGAAGAAAAGGATTTACTAACCATTTTTAAAGATCCTTACTGGTCGATTTTGCTTTAGGTTTTCGATTTTTGTAGATCCTTACTAACCAGTAGCTTTAGGTTTTCGTTTAGGGACTAGGGTTACTAACAAACAAGCTCTAGCTTTAGGTTTTCGTGAGGCTTTAGGGTTTAGGGTTAAAGTTACTGGTGTGGTAGGAGAGAGAGAGAGGCGGAGAGGGAGAGAGAGGTGGAGAAGGAGAGAAGAGTTAGGGTTCGGCTGTGAGGGTTTTTATAGGCTCGTCGTTTTAATCCAACGGCTGAGATGTGATTTGAAGGGGCGCCCTATCTCAGTCGTTGGATTATAAAATGACACGCGAATTCTAACGGGTACCCTCTCGGGCTAACTGTCGGGCTTTGTAGTCGGGCTCTGTCGTCGGGCTTGTCGTCGGGCTATGCATCGGGCCGGGACTCGGACGGGCTTAATGGGCCGGGACTCGGAATTGAGAACCTGTCCGAGTCCCGACCCTATTAGCCCGATATATCGGGCCGGGTTAGCCCGGCTCGGGGCTGCTTCGGTCATCGGTCTCTCACGGTTCGGGCCGAACGGGCCGGATCGCGGGTTTCCGGACCGTTTTCCCAGCCCTACCTATCGTAACCATTTAAATTGTGTTACAATTAAATGTGTTGTAGTTTTTGGTTGAAGGAAATCTCTACAATAATGGAAAAGAAGGAAACAGAAAATAAATTAAAGAGAATAAAATTTCACGACTTTCATACACGAAAGTAAATCCATGGTATTGATTGGTGTCAATTATGTAAATCATTTGGTTTGTAAAACCCAAGGTTTAATAGCCATAATGGGAGGAAAGATGATAGTAAAATGGTGTAACAGTTTTTAGGTATGAGCTTATATGGTTAATGCTAGTGATTTAAGTTTTTCATGAATGTGAATGCAAACTGACATTCATTTAGACGTCAAGAGTTCCAACTCATACCTCACCGTATCAGCTCAAACTCAATGAATTAGCACTCAAAATTTTTCTAATGCAATCTTGACTATAAATTCACATGTCTTAATATCTCTTACTAATATATCTATAAAAGTTTATTTTTCAGATATTGAGATTTCTTTTTAGGGTCCGTGGGTATATAGACCAAAATAATATTCAAAAAAGGTTTATGATCCAATCTTCCCAAAACATGGATATTTAGTCCTTTTATATTATGGACATAATAACCCATTCTTTATGAGAGAACTACCGTCCATGTCCCTCCTTCAAAAATCACGGGATTTTTAATTTTCCAGGGTGAATTTGGAATGTTTCTAATGTGGGCGTGATTTAGGGGATTTAAAGCAACTAACATATCAATCCGAAATTGATTTTTCTCTATCTTCTAACCGTTTTGGAAAGCAAATCTATTTCCAAATCAATTCAAAAAAAAAATCGTAACCAAATAAATTTTCTCTCTATTTACAGATTTGGAAACCAAATCAATTTTTTCTCTCTTACTATGTAAATTTTTTCGATTTAAATCAATTTTCTCTCACTTAACTTTCAGATTTGGAAATAGTATATTTTCTAGGATCAATTTAGCGTGATTTGGGGGTTAATATACAAAACATATATATCACTTTCTCTCACTTAACT
>BEHA01050457.1:1812157-1827375 GCA_002897215.1 Eschscholzia californica subsp. californica | reverse complement strand
ATTTTTTCAGGTTTTGAGCAAGGTTGAGAAGCTCCAAAAGTGTTGGAAAAGAAGGAAGGGAAGCCGAACAGAAAAAGTAAGTGGTTCTTCTCATAAGATATATTAATTGGTGTAAATTTGGTGAACAATTGCTACTCACTTTCGAATTATAAAGTTTAATGAAAAAAATCTTTAATGACCCATTAGAGCTTGAAGATTTAACCGTTTTATACTTGAATTAGCTAAAAATTAAGTTCCTGATTGCCAATATGTTTTGATAGAACTTCTCCATTTAGTTTTCCAACATTCTCATCCGACGATGTTTACGAAAATATGCTTGATTGAAGAACAAGGTATTGTTAATGATTCTCTTCAAATATTAAAAACTTGTACACGGTATTCACTTCTATCGATAATCTTAACTTTAATTTATATAGGTTGCAAGAGTGAATAAAATCTCTAAACCGAAGCCGAAAGTTGAGAAACCTCCGAAGAACGAATCTGAAAACAAAGAAGAGATGGCAAAGACTGAAAAAAATACTTATGAAGAGAATTCTTCACAAGATGAAGCTACTGTTGAAGATGATCGAACTTCGTCTGCAGAGGACAATGTCGATCCAAAAACTGAACTTAAAGATGAGCTACAATTGAAAAGGTCGAGGTAGCATTAGGAAGTAATTTTATCTTTTTACACATCGATCTTGAGTTCTATTATATCTAAAACAAATCGATAGCCGTTTCGAGCTCCCCTAGACATTACCAGTTTTTGTAAGGATACAGGTGTTCAAAGTAAGCTCCACTTTTCTGTGTCAAGGAAGAAGCGCTATTCAAATATCATTGATGAGTTCAATCTTCAAGATCTTGGTGAATGGACAGTCTATTTCTTTTTCATACTAATCTCAGTTGTTCACATACTGTAGTTAGTGGAAATTTTGTATATAAAAATCTTTGATCTCTCTTGGTGAATTGAAGTTCATAATTTTCTTATTTTTCTCTTTGATATTTTTCTCTGTTAGATTTCTTGATCTTTCAACATATCAAGTTCTAAATATCAATGTGGTCTACCTTTCCCTGTGGTTTTTTCTTTTCCGTTTTACATAGAAGAACTTGGTAGTACCAGTCAGGGCCGTGTGGTGGGGGGTGCGGGCCTTGCGCCCGCACAGGGCCCCCCACCACAGAGGGCCTCCAACTAATCCTCCAAGGTCAGGTACATTGATAAGTAAGAGTTCTAACGTATGAGACTTTATAATAACAATGCAGCCAAGTGGTTCGGTTGGTTGACTATGGAGCAATAGGTTACCAGTTCGAGTCTCTCACAGGAGGGACTTCCAAGATCAACAAAGATAAAGATCAAACTTTATAGTACATGTTATCTTTATACAGTATTCCAAACCTTCCCAACTACTACTATTTTATTTTTTATTTCCATGTCCAAAACAAACCTTGTTTGCAAATTCTAAATTTTTAGATTTTGTCAAGTTTAAATTTGACGATTTTGTAATCATTTCCAATTAACTTCTTCAAACAATGTCTTAACCAAATTTGGAAAATGGTGAATTTGTTATTTTTTGTAGTTTCATAACAACTCTTTTCCGAACATAATGAAAAATACAACCACATGTATGAATTTTATTTGAATCCGAGTACACAAAACAATTATATATTTAAAGTTAAAATAAATCAAATAACTAGCAGATAAAAAGTATTTTTTTATGATTTAACTATTCTCCTATACATCTATCATTTTGAATTCATCATAGTTTTCTGTGTTAAAAAATCATGTTATTGTATAATGGGGCCCTAGTTAATTTTGGCACTGGGCTCTTAAATTCTCAGGCACGGCCCTGGTAACGGTTTGTGGAAAAATAAATATCAACCCTTACAATACCATGATTTGAATTAAATCCATCTTTTTTTAAGGAACTGTTGACTGTGGGACATAAAATTGTCTTTGAAATCTTGATGCAAATTTTGAGCACGAAATTTTGTTCCTTCTGTAGAAATGGGTAGTTGGGTACACAAGTTAAGTAATTGACTTGAGAGATAGAACATTTATAAAAGTTTTGAAATAAAAGGTATAACACAATCACAACCATCTCTTTAAATTTAGGCCTCCATAATTGTTCTCACTTCTTATCGGAACCCTTCATTCAATGTTTCCCGATTTCTTATAGACTGAGAGCAAAGAGAAGGCCGAAGAAAAAATCAGTTACTTCCAGTAAGCGTTGCACCTTCATTTTGATTTCAACCCCTTTAGATCTTAAAATCAGATCTTCCACTCTCTTTTACAAATCAAGCGTTTGATTAAAATCAGAGATCTCCCTCATTATGCTAAGACCCCTTATATGGTATGTCTAATTCCCGCTTCTCAACACTTTTTGTTTTTGTAGGTTATTGTAATATAATTGGTTTTATTTTTATTAATTTTTGGGCTCAATTTTATTTTCCCTTACGAAACGCGAATAGTGGGACAACAAAATCGAGATTGATTTTATATTGTCTTCGTCATTAGAAGTTTTTGTCACACACATATTTTTTAATCACAATTGTCACTTTTATCAAGTTCACACATTTTTTTTTATTTAGATCATCAATTGGTTAGAAAATTGTTAATTAAATATTTCCCAAAACATTTTTAGATCGTATTGTATGTCTACTTCTTTATGTTGCATAAAGGGCATTCCCCCGCCCGTAGGGCGAGGTATATGCCTAGTATATTATACGAAACAGATTAATATGACTAGGATAAAATAAATACTCTTGTAGTTGACTAGGATGTTGATTTGACAACGACATAGACATGATTATTCATCTTTTTGAATCTGGGTCGTTCAAACGGATGTCAAATTTGATATGATTATTCATGTTTTAATCAGGACCGTTCAATTCAATCAACGACTCATTAATTTCCAAAACCCTTCGTCTCGCATACTTGATGCCTCTTCTACCTTAAGGATCAGTTCCTTTTCCTCAATCGATTCCATCTTTTGGACTTTCTCTCTCTTACAAAGCCCCTTGCACGATTTTAACTCTACCACCTTCAACTTCATAAGCTTCTGAATTCTCACCTCTTCGCCTCTCTCTCCAAATTCACTTAAGTTCTTCCTTCACCAGGTATTATCATCACACAAAGGCATAAACAACCTTTCTAGGGTTTGCTATCTCTGCTTTCATTGAGCTCCTATATAATGTTGAGTTTATAATAATATCTTTATCTCATACTATCTACTTACTTTCGATTTTGCTTTTAGGGTTCTTTGTCCTCTAATCAGTGTATTCATGGGACATTAGGCATTGCCGGTTGGTGCTGATTTTTCAAAATTGTAATGGGGAAGAAGAATCAACACAGGTTGAAGTGTTTTTGTATTTCATCTTCGTATACGATCTTCCATGTAAGAATTTTTCATTAGCGTTTAGTAGTTGTTCATATGTATCATATTTGACTGATGAATTCTATGTTTGTAGGATGTGAAGAACGGATATGAATTCGTCTATAGGCAAGTATTTACTTTGTTTTGGGTTGAATTTCAGGGTTTTATTCTATAACCATTTCTTCCTAGGTGAGTCTCATAATATACTCCCAGCTGAAGGATATATCCATTCGGTCTGAAGGAGATGTCTTTCCGAAGGACTGTCCTTCGACCAAGATGGCAATGCGATCAATTTGTCAGTTAGAATAAAGATGAAGATCATCCTGTCTGGGGTGCCCATAAAGGGGCCGGCCATGTAATGGCTGCCCTTAGGGAGGGGTCAGCACATGGCCGGTTGGAACCCCTAAGTGGGCCGGCCATAAAGGCCCATAAAGGCTTCATGTGGTCGGCCACACATAAACCCCTTTTAGGGTTTCATGGGTTTCATATGGGACACTATTAGATATGTTTTGAAGGAGATATTTTAGGAATCCTAGTTTGGGTCAAATACCTTCTCTATGATCCCTATAAATAAACCTCCTTAGACATAATTCTATACACAAGTCAAGAGACAAAACTCATAAGTTTGTGAGAGCTTTTTAAGAGAGAAAAAACAAGAAAGAGAAAAGTGAGTTTTCTCTAGAATCTAGTCAAGAAGAAAAGTTCTTCTCAACCTTCCATTGAAGTCCTAGCTGACATTAATGAAGGGAGATCAAGTTAACCATCTCGGTGTCTCATGTAGAGGAGCGACAATTGGAGCTCTCGATCTTCACACGCGAATTAGAATGGTTCGAGGGAAAAACGCGATAAGGTATTTATCCCTGTTCTAGTTCATTGTTTAGTTCATGTATACAACGATCCTGGAAACTAGTGTTAACATATTAGATGTTGAGATTCCGCTTAGAACACTAGATAGTGTATTAGATACACCCATAACCTTATAGTGGCATCACGAGACGGTTACATGAAACTAACTTTGACTAGTCGAATTTGATTCGAACTTGATTGATTAGAAAATTTTATGTTTGACATAAAATTGATTAGCTTAGACCTAATCGGATAGAAAGAAATCGAATTTTGAAAAACGTTTTCGAAAAGACGATTGAAAATCGGGTTGGATTTTTGAAATTTTTTTTTTGGTTCAACTGCTGTTTTTGATGGTTTTGCATAAAAAACAGCAGCTGAACCATGAAGGAACAGCAGAAAAATCGAAAATCAGCAAGAAAATAGGAGGAAGATGAAGTTTGTCTCAGGCCGGACTGACCTGGACGCGTCCCTGGACGCGTCTGGCAAGTAGCGTGCGCCAGGACGCGTCCCAGTCCCTCTCGGACCGGGACTCCGAGATTATCTCGGACGCATCCCAGTCCGACACGGATTAGCCCGAGACGCAATTTTCTTGGCCGACTCGAGACGCGTCTGGAGCAGACCTAGGCCATCTCGGACTAGGAGTCCGAGACGACCAGGACGCGTCCGACGCATCCCTAGAATCTCGAATGCGATCCGAGATACTACAAACTCGGACAGATGCGACTGGCCTAGGGCCAGGACGCGTCCACCCGAGGGACACCACACGGCTCGAGACGTGCCGAGCCGGGTCCGGCCAAGGTCCGGACCTTGACTTTGACCTACCTTGGTTCGTCCTTGACTAGTCAAAGGTCCCTTGACCAAGTTTGACCCGGATTTTCAAAGTTTGACTCGGGCACTTTTGTGCCTTGATCAGAGTGGGAGTTTTAGTCTGTTTTTCATCCGACCCCAGCCCTAATTTTTTCGAAATTGACCCGGATTATGCGATAATCCAAACAGAGCTTTTCCTTAAAGCGATTTTAGAAATCATTAAGGAAGAAACGTGACATAAATTAAGTCCGAATTTACGAAATTAGACTTAGAATCCATGTTAGACATAGGAATGTCACAATTTCCCACAAATAGTTATACGAGATATAGCAAACCTAGAAACAAATCTAGGAGACATACTTTTATATATGTTTGTCATATTTATGTATGTATGTGATTGCGTAGAATAATGTACCTTTAGATAGGTAAACGTTTCTTGATTAAGCACAAGCGTGATGTGCCCGAATAATACTTATAGTATAGGGTCTAGAAAAACCATTGACGAATCGAATGATGAGATCATGATTCGAGTGGGAGTACTCAATGGTGGTTCACGGATATGAATCCAAACGAACCTTAGGAGAACAAGAAAGAACATTACGCAATAAATCACAGTTAGTTATGCTAGAGTTCACAGTAACGTAACTTGATAAATTACGTAAAAGTCCCCAAAAAGAATTTTGAGTAACGCCTACTCAGATTAAGACACCCGTTGTCCCTTGTTCATCGATGGTGGGTCGGCCTTCGCAGAGTGCCATCTTTTACCTCGGGACGATACAAGTAGACCTATACCAGAGGTTTACATGTCTAAATGGTCGAGTCAGCAAAAGGGTTTTGTATTTCGAGGCAAAATGATGAATTTAACACATAAGTGTTATTCATCAACCAAGAGTCATAGGAGTATGATCAGCAAAGAGTTTACTCACCCAAGAGGACGGAGTTAAGGGCAGTGCCCTAGTACGCTTAGCTCTGTAGGAATGGGATCTTGGAATCATATTTTTCAAAGGGACTTTATTGAAAAATATAGCAAAACAGTTGTTTTTGCTAAACAATTGAATGTAGTACTTAGCAAATTTCCTTTTTCTGTCAATGTAGAGTAGAAATAGAACACACGATTAGTTTAGATTTAGATAACTTTCTAGATTGGGAGAAGGATCAGAGAAGAGTTCTCGATACTTCGAAGAAAGAAAACGTAATAGAGAACCCAAGAAAAGAAGAGGAAATTAGCGCCTATGTTATAGAGGTTAATTTGGCAGACATAGCTGATTCTCCTACATGGGTATTTGATACCGGATGTGGAGCCCATATACTCTCAGATTTGAACGGGTTAGAAGGAATCAGAAGTCTGACAAAGAGCGAAATGGTTCTACGAGTCGCAAACAAAGCAAGAGTTGTTGCTGCGGCTGTAGGGACCTATAAGCTCAATTGATGAGCCATGAAAATGTCCCATTTGAATCTCTTAACTTCGACTAGTTAGTCCATTTCGTGCAGTTACTCTGATAAATCACGTGTTTCTCTTGTCCAGATGTATTTTACAGAATTGAACGCGGAAAAATAGATAAAAACGGGAGGAAGACGAACCCAGGGATATTTTGGTAATTTGGAGATGATGGTGTTCTGGAGAGAAAATAAAGAGAAAGATTCAAAGAGTTGTAGAAGGAAAAAGAGGATTTCTAACCATTCATAGTGAGATTGGAGTTTATAGAGAAGGAGATTTCAGGAGAAAGAAGGAAAGTTTGGTTGAAAGTTGTAATTTACGGTAGAGAGGAGGAGATCCCGCCATTACAGTATAAAGAGGGAGCTTCATCAACTATTGGGATTATCTCGGTTGGGGGATCAAACCATCTCTCAGCTCAACAAAAACCAGACATATTAGAAAGAGGGATTAGAGAGAGATCATCATCTAGCTTCTCCTTCTTCTGTATTTCTTTTAGTGAGAATAAGAAATTAACAAAACAGAGAGTGAGAAAGATAGATTATTGTATTCAAAAATTCAGAGAGTGAGAAAGAGAGATTATTGTATTCAAAAATTCAGAGAGTGAGAGAGAACAAAAACTGTAGAGAGAATGATAATTGGTTTATATGCCTTATTCGAATATAATTTTTTCCTCCATTTATTTTTGTATTAGTTCTCTTGAGTTGAAAAACAGGAAGAAAGAGTAAGAGAGAGAAACAGTAAGAAAGAGTGATTTTATGTTGGAGAAGAAGACTCTGTTTGCTTGGAAAATCTGCTCGAAAATAATTTTCTCACAGAGAAATTACTTACGAGAAGACGAGAAAATTATTTTCCTTACGGGTGCGTTTGGCTGCAACAGAGAAAATCAGCAAGAAAAGTTAAATTCTTTTCTCTTAGGTTGTGTTTGATAGCAGTTTGGGTAAGGGAAAAAAAATAGAGAAAAAGTTTCTCCAAGAAATTTTTTCTAATAGAAACATTTTTCCCATAAATATTTTCTAGATTTTCCACTGTTTGATTGCTCTTTGAAAAAAGTGGAGTTTTTTTATGATTTAATTTTTCCTTGTTTGATTACCTAAACTGAAAAAACCGTTTTCAAGAGTGTTTTCTGATTTATCCATATTGTTTTTAAGATGATATTTAGCTTCCTTAATCTGGTGTATTCATGAATATATATATAAGCATAAACACCCAAATTCATCCATTAAAAGAGAGAAAGACAAAAAGAAAATGACATTGATATAATTGATGAGTTCATTAAGTTAGGTATGATGCACATGATGTATTGGGGAATCTAATCTCAAAGTGATGAAGGTGTTAAATTTGCAAGACTTCATTAAGTTCATTTTATGTACTAGCTTTGTCTACCAGTCAGTCTCTAAACCAGATTAAGAACATTTGATGTATAATACATACACTATATCAAAATTTATCCATAGCTATAGAGAGGGATAATCCATTGAAAATTTTAAATGAGAGTAAGAAGCCGAATAAAAGGCGTTCGCCTTCCTCATGATCATCAAAGATAACCATTTATTCTTTGCTTATCAATGATATTCTTATTATCCTCTCTCGTGGGTTTCTCTGGTTTTTTAGATCATAATGGTGATGATGGAAGCAAAAAAAGAAACATAAATTAATAGGAACACAAAGATAAAGAGAGACAGAAAGAGATCTAGGAATAAAAGATTTGCAGAGCAACCAAAGAAAAATGAAGTTAGAGATGGAAAAGAGTTTTGGTTGCTGATATGGTAAGAGAGAGGGAACCTCGAGAGAGATAGAGAGTGACAGAGAGAGAGATAACCTCAAGAGAGAGAGATAACGTGATCTTTAACCAATTTTTTAGTTGAGGGGAGAGAGTTTGAAAGAGAAAATCTTTCTTTGGTGAGAGGTGAGTCAAGACTTTCCCTCTTTTTGGGGAAAACATGGAAAAAAGTGGCACGTGACTTGGTATTTAATTTTCTCTAATTTGTCCGACAAACACATGAAAATTTCAAATTTTTGAGAAAGTTTTACCTTTTTCTCGGGAAAATCGGCTATCAAACACAACCTTAATTCTTCATATTTATTAGTTTAATTTCATGAATAGCTAACTCTCTCCATCAGCAAGAAAAGTTAAATTCTTTTCTTTTAATATTTTATTTATTTTATTTTAAAACCAAAATCAAAATCAAAACCAAAAACCGTACTAATTCTAAGTTTTAGAGTATATTTGACTATCTCTGTGGATCGACCCGGTCTTACCGGAATTTACAACTTGACACCCGTGCACTTGCGGGTGTAGACCTATTTAGGAAACTTTCAGAATGAAGTAGATAATCAACTTGACACCATGCTTAGTGGGTAAGATGACACGATCTTCTTTCAAAGGGAAAGGTGATCGAGTAAGTGAACCCTTAGGACTCATACATACAGATGTATTTGGACCTATGAGTACACCTGCAAGAGGTAACTATGGCTACTTCATAACATTCACTGACGACTTCACAAGATATGGTTACATATATCTTATGAGTTAGAAGTCAGAATCGTTTTGAAATGTTCAAACAGTTTCAGAATGAAGTAGAGAATCAACTTGACAAGAAAATAAAAGCCATTCAATCGGATCGAGGTGGTGAATATTTGAGTCAAGAATTTGAGGATCATCCCAGGAGTTGCGGCATCGTGTCACAACTCACTCCACCAGGAACACCGCAGTTGAACGGTGTGTCCGAAAGGAGAAATCGAACCTTGATGGATATGGTTCGATCGATGATGAACTTAGCCGATCTTCCTAACAATTTCTGGGCTTATGCTTAACGGCAGCTTTCACACTTAACTGTGCTCCATCAAAAGCTGTGGAAAAGACGCCATATGAGTTATGGTTTGGAAAGGTTCCAAAGTTGTCTTTCCTAAAAGTTTGGGGTTGCGACGTTTACGTAAAACGTCTACAACGAGATAAACTAGCACCCAAATCAGACAAATGTTCACTACAAAAAATATAGCCACTAGGGACGGACAAAAATCGTCCCCAATAAACTATTGGGGACGGATAAAATCCGTCCCAGAAAGCGGCGTCCCAAATGTTATTGGGGACAGTTATAACGACGGATAGCATCTGTACCCGATACCGTTTTCTGGACGATTTCTATCTGTCCCAATATTGACAGATGTTAGGGATAGTCACTAACTGTCCCCAAAAGTTTGACAAAATTTCTTCTTCTTCTTTCCATTTGGGACAATCAACATCTGTCCCTAAGTGTTCAGCATGAATTTTCTAATTTTCTACAACCTAATTATTTTCAAAAAAAGAATACATCCCTGGCTAAAAAACTATTAATTCACTAAAAAAGATCCAAACAAATTTATCATTTCATTAATTTCCCATAGAATTCATATTGTATTGGTAAGAAATTTGCATACATAAATACATGCGCACATTATTCAGATGACTGATAACAATGCCAAATTGTTCGACAACAATGACATTCCGAAAAAAAAAACCGAATTTCCTCTTACCATCTGACCAACTTGTCTTCAGTTATCCACCTTACAAATACCTCCAACGTCATAAGGAAACGAGAGAAGTTCCTGCCTTTTGTTGTCACAACTTACAAACACTTTCGTCTGATGACATATTGTGTCGTTACTAGCAAGCATCCTAAAAGAGAAATTTTAGAAACAAGAACTCAAATTAGTGGAAGTCCAATCTTGTATGAAGTAAGATACAAGTATTCATAAAGAGTAAGCAATGAAGAAGTTAAATCGTAGCAGAATAACTAATGTTCTTAACTCTAAAGAATTGTATCAATGGTAGTAATAAAACTAGGAGTGAGAAATCTAACCGAGACAGGTAAAAGAAGGCAACCCTTAGTGTTACCAATACTAGTAAAATATATAAGAGTAAAATCACTATATGAACAAGAACAACTTTTAACCAATATAAGTATTCAATTAAAAGCATAAATAAACCACAACTACTTAAGCCCATTTTGAGAACCAATGACTAGTGTTCATCTAAATTAATACGACGAAGAAATGTATAACAAAATCAACTAACAAAATTTAATTATACTTAACTTGCCAATAGTAGACTTAATACGAGTTAGATGTTATGTGTTGATGATACCTCCAACAATGAAATACAACAATAATCCTTTACAAACAATATAAAAACGAGAGTATTTTCTTGATAGTTTCTGTTATTCTTTTTTGGCAAGCAAAGATATAGCTCCACTCAAGCTAGCAAGATGGGTCTTTAAACGGGTTTGTTCATACCTAATTAGAGCATATGCCATATAAGATTCCCAATTAGACATGTTCAATTAAGCATAAGACGCAACAACATGCTGTTAAATATTAATTATGACTGAAGTGGTCTCCAATGAATTATCCAGATGTGCATACCTACACGATCCATTAGCTCAACTTGACATTTGGACTGTTGTCCATCAAATGAAGCGTTCCAACAAATTAAGCGCGAAAAACATGACCATACAAGACCAACTGATATAAGCCTTCATGAGTCCAAGTAGAGAATTATCAAAGTACAAAAACTTAAAGATGAATAAGTTTCCCATTAAGTAAAGAGCACATGCACCACCAACCTTAAAGAAGCATTAACATCACCAAAATAAGTCTGTGACTTGTAGCTTCAGAGAATCATATCTAGCTAATAGTAGTCTTCCTGCAAGATCACAAATTTATCAAAAACAAAATGAGGGCATTTAGAAAAGACTAAGTTGTGATAAAATATACAATTGTTGGATTATTAATTTACTTGCATCCCTGAAAGGAAACAACCAGAAAAAGTACAATCAAATCAGCAAATTGTTGATTGTGGTCATGGCATAACACATCACAAAATACAATCTCCGAATCAAAATATCACAAAATCACATAATCACATGGCAAAATTATAATAGCTTTTTTTACCTTTAAATATTTTAAAAATGAATAGAGGTAGTCTTACTTTAGAGATGAGAGATTCAAAAGTTTGATCGAGAGAAGCCGAAGATGAGATTGAGTTTGCTGCAACATATACCAATAACAAATATAATGAAAAGGAGGTCGACAGTGTGTATAAATAAACCAATAATTAGTCTTTGTAGTTAATAATCAGGCACAACATTTACTTAGAGTAGGAAATAGTGAAACTAGAGACTATATAGACATGAACAACAAAGTGGGTTGAAGCAAGGACGGGAGAAAATCAATACCAACATCCACATTAGCAATCAACTATGCAATGCTGACTAGTGAGAAAACCTGAGACATTTGTTCTTGAGTTATGTGGACCAGAAAAGACTTCAGCGGTGACGTCTGCCGAATTTTTTTTATGAGATGTGCATGTGCAAGCCCAATGCATTTGAATGAGTAGTGTGCACTAATAGTGAAACGAGTAGCACTAAAGATAAAGCAGCCAAGATTCAACACTAATCCCTTTGTTGGAGAGCAACCACACCGCATCATCATACGTCTTTTCACCATCAAAACCTGAAGTAAATCAATAAGAGAATTCAAGAATAAGGAATAATGAAACCAAATTTTTTATTATTATTATTATTTATTTATTTAAAATGACAAGGTTTTCATTTTTCAGGTGGTTAGTAATTAGTTCAGGGGGATCGTTCAATCCTATCATACCAACCCTAATTCCATTTCAGAACCAAAGAAATTATAATGATAAAATAAGCAGTGATGCTGAAAATACTACCATTACATAAATGGTTAGCAAGATTGTAATGAAAGTTCTGCATAACAAATTCTAACCAGATTGAGGTGCCTAAATTTGATGAATGGTTCAGTACACCATTGAACTGTCAAAAACAAATTCTAACCTCATTGTGAAACATACCCATAATTAGTATTTGTATCTATCACCAAACTACAGGTATTTGTATCTATCACCAAACTACAAGCAGGTAATTTTCTAATTCATCTCTCCCTCATTTTGCTCCAGACATTTTTAACATCAGACCATCTATCCACTTCCGTGTAGATATTCGGCAACAATACATAAGTTCCCCCACGTTGAGGCTCAATTTCGGAAAGCCTACGGCTACCTGAAATAACTTTCCCTAACTTAGTAGTAGAATGTCAGGAACATGCTCCAAGTAAAGCTCCCCAAGCACTAGCATTCGGTCTACTGGCATAGACTTGACGAGTTCATAACCCCTAAATTTGCAGCCAAATCGAATTAGGATTTTATGTCATAAATGCTTAATATTGAAGAAGAAAAAGGGGAATATGAAGAAAACAACAAAACTGGTAACAACCTTGTTATATGAACTCTGAAACTGAAAAGATTTGCTGCAAAATCAAATTAGGGTTTCATGTATAAGCTCTTAATTGACTAATTTGAAGAGGGCAAGCAGAAGAACAACCAACCTGGTGGTGCAGCAGATGCAAACGAACTGTGATGCCGCCAGAAAAAACCCTAGAAGAAGAAGACGAACAAATTGTAGAGGAGAGGAAGATGAAAGAAGACGAAGAGCAGCAAGCCCTAGAACGAGAAGAAGAAGAGGAAATCGAGTCCTATAACGAGAAGAAGACGAAATTGAGCCCTATAACGAGAAGAAGAAGTTGAAATCGTGCCCTATACCGAGAAGAAGAAGGAAATCGTGTGGTGTACAAGAAAAAGAGGGAAAGAAAAAAATGGAAAATGGGGGGGGAAAAAGAAATGGTATTTGATTTGCCCAAATTTTTGGGCGAAATTTTTTCCGCCCATTTTTTCTTTCCGCCAAATTATTCTTAAAGGTTGTCCCTACAATTAATTTGTTGGTCCCTATTGCACTTTGATTAAGGACAAATGTCACAAAATCGTCCCTATTTCAAATATATTGGGGACATACATAAAAATGTATGTCCCTATTGACCATTTTTTTTTGTAGTGGTTTCTTTGTGAGTTACTCAAAAGAAACAAGGGGTTATTTCTGCTACAACCCATCAGGGAACAAAGTGCTTGTTGCTCGTGATGGTGTCTTCCTTGAAAAGGAGTTCCTTTCTAAGAAGACAAGTGGGAGAAAAGTAGAAATCGAAGAAATTCGATATGAGCAACAAACTGACACCATTGGACCGATGTCAGAAGTCGCGGTTCCTATCTATATTGAGCCGATAGAAGGGAATGGTGAGGAAGAGATAGTAGATCTCAGAGAGCCTCCCGCGCAAAGAGAACTGAAATCGCAAGAGAATCCACAAGAAGTTGAGAATGTCTCACCTATTGTTCAACCCCTACGTAGGTCAGCAAGGTTAATCGAGTTATCACAACGGCTGGATTTGCTGTTGGTAGAAGATAACGAACCAAGCACTTACAAAGAAGCTATAACGAGCCCAGACTCTGAAAAATGGTTAGGAGACATGCAATCAGAAATGGAATCCATGTACGAGAATCAAGTTTGGGATTTGGTAGATTTGCCCGAAAGAGTAACAGCCATCGGATGCAAATGGGTTTTCAAGATGAAAACCAACATGGATGGAAACGTGAGCGTTTTCAAAGCAAGACTCGTGGCCAAAGGTTATCGACAAGTCCATGGGATAGACTATGAAGAAACCTTTTCACCTGTCGCGATGCTTAAATCCATTAGGATTATCCTAGCGATAGCCGCTCATTACGATTATGAGATTTGGCAAATGGATGTCAAAACCGCCTTCCTGAATGGAAATCTGGAAGAAGATGTGTACATGACACAACCTGAGGGTTTTGTAGACTCCAATAATGCTAGGAAGGTTTGCAAACTTCAAAGGTCCATTTATGGTTTAAAGCAAGCATGCAGGAGTTGGAATCTTCGGCTCGACGAGAAAATCAAAGAGTTTGGCTTTCTAAAGAACGAAGAGGAATCTTGTGTATACAAGAAGGTTAGTGGGAGAAACCTAGTTTTCTGGGTCTTGTATGTAGATGACATACTGATCATTGGAAACAACATTTCGATGCTTAATTCTGTGAAAGAATGGCTTAGGAAATGTTCTTCAATGAAAGACCTTGGAGATGCAGAATACATATTGGGCATCAAGATCGATAGAGATAGATCGAAGAAGATGATTGGACTCAGTCAAGAAACTTATATAGATAAGATTCTTAAGAGATTCTAAATGGAAACGTCTAAAACAGGATTCATGCCCATGGCGCATGGCACAGTGCTAAGCAAAACCCAAAGTTCTAGTGACCCACGTGAGCTAGCAAACATGTAGAAGGTACCCTATGCTTCGGCGATAGGATCCATCATGTATGCCATGACCTGCACTCGCCCAGACGTCTCATATGCTTTGAGCATGTGTAGCCGTTACCAATCTAACCCAGGTGAAGATCACTGGGCCGCAGTAAAAAATACCTGAAGTACTTGAGAAGGACAAAGGATCATTTATTGGTGTATGACGGAAAAGAAGAACTAATCGTGGAAGGCTATGTGGATGCGATCTTCCAAACAGATAGAGATGATTACCGATCACAATCGGGACATGTTTTCTGTCTGAATGGAGGAGCAGTATGCTGGAAAAGCTCAAAACAGACTACTGTAACGAATTCTACCACAGAAGCAGAATACTTGGCTGCTTCAGAAGCAGCGAAGGTAGGAGTTTGGATGAAGAAGTTTATCTCTGGACTTGGTGTGGTTCCTAGCATCAAGAAGGGAATTACTTTGTATTGTGACAACAATGGAGCAATCGCCCCAAGCTAAGGAACCAAGAGCACACCAGAAATCAAAACATATCCAAAGGAAATACCACTTGATAAGAGAGATCATTGAGCGGAAGGATGTGGTGATTTGCAAAGTCCATATGGATGA
>BEHA01050457.1:1796010-1811888 GCA_002897215.1 Eschscholzia californica subsp. californica | reverse complement strand
TGTTCATACCTAATTAGAGCATATGCCATATAAGATTCCCAATTAGACATGTTCAATTAAGCATAAGACGCAACAACATGCTGTTAAATATTAATTATGACTGAAGTGGTCTCCAATGAATTATCCAGATGTGCATACCTACACGATCCATTAGCTCAACTTGACATTTGGACTGTTGTCCATCAAATGAAGCGTTCCAACAAATTAAGCGCGAAAAACATGACCATACAAGACCAACTGATATAAGCCTTCATGAGTCCAAGTAGAGAATTATCAAAGTACAAAAACTTAAAGATGAATAAGTTTCCCATTAAGTAAAGAGCACATGCACCACCAACCTTAAAGAAGCATTAACATCACCAAAATAAGTCTGTGACTTGTAGCTTTACTTAATAGTAGTCTTCCTGCAAGATCACAAATTTATCAAAAACAAAATGAGGGCATTTAGAAACGACTAAGTTGTGATAAAATATACAATTGTTGGATTATTAATTTACTTGCATCCCTGAAAGGAAACAACCAGAAAAAGCACAATCAAATCACCAGATTGTTGATTGTGGTCATGGCATAACACATCACAAAATACAATCTCCGAATCAAAATATCACAAAATCACATAATCACATGGCAAAATTATAATAGCTTTTTTTACCTTTAAATATTTTAAAAATAAATAGAGGTAGTCTTACTTTAGAGATGAGAGATTCAAAAGTTTGATCGAGAGAAGCCGAAGAAGAGATTGAGTTTGCTGCAACATATACCAATAACAAATATAATGAAAAGGAGGTCGACAGTGTGTATAAATAAACCAATAATTAGTCTTTGTAGTTAATAATCAGGCACAACATTTACTTAGAGTAGGAAATAGTGAAACTAGAG
Organism: Eschscholzia californica subsp. californica; assembly: GCA_002897215.1. Lineage (NCBI taxonomy): Eukaryota > Viridiplantae > Streptophyta > Magnoliopsida > Ranunculales > Papaveraceae > Eschscholzia > Eschscholzia californica. The sequence continues at coordinate 1,811,009 of BEHA01050457.1, read as the reverse complement.
ACTATATAGACATGAACAACAAAGTGGGTTGAAGCAAGGACGGGAGAAAATCAATACCAACATCCACATTAGCAATCAACTATGCAATGCTGACTAGTGAGAAAACCTGAGACATTTGTTCTTGAGTTATGTGGACTAGAAAAGACTTCAGCGGTGACGTCTGCCGAATTTTTTTTTATGAGATGTGCATGTGCAGGCCCAATGCATTTTAATGAGTAGTGTGCACTAATAGTGAAACGAGTAGCACTAAAGATAAAGAAGCCAAGATTCAACACTAATCCCTTTGTTGGAGAGCAACCACACCGCATCATCATACGTCTTTTCACCATCAAAACCTGAAGTAAATCAATAAGAGAATTCAAGAATAAGGAATAATGAAACCAATTTTTTTTTTATTATTATTATTATTATTTATTTATTTAAAATGACAAGGTTTTCATTTTTCAGGTGGTTAGTAATTAGTTCAGGGGGATCGTTCAATCCTATCATACCAACCCTCATTCCATTTCAGAACCAAAGAATTAATTATAATGATAAAATAAGCAGTGATGCTGAAAATACTACCATTACATAAATGGTTAGCAAGATTGTAATGAAAGTTCTGCATAACAAATTCTAACCAGATTGAGGTGCCTAAATTTTATGAATGGTTCAGTACAGCATTGAACCGTCAAAAACAAATTCTAACCTCATTGTGAAACATACCCATAATTAGTATTTGTATCTATCACCAAACTACAGGTATTTGTATCTATCACCAAACTACAAGCAGGTAAGTTTCTAATTCATCTCTCCCTCATTTTGCTCCAGACATTTTTAACATCAGACCATCTATCCACTTCCGTGTAGATATTCGGCAACAATACATAAGTTCCCCCCACGTTGAGGCTCAATTTCGGAAAGCCTACGGCTACCTGAAACAACTTCCCCTAACTTAGTAGTAGAATGTCAGGAACATGCTCCAAGTAAAGCTCCCCAAGCACTAGCATTCGGTCTACTGGCATAGACTTGACGAGTTCATAACCCCTAAATTTGCAGCCAAATCGAATTAGGATTTTATGTCATAAACCCTTAAATGCTTAATATTGAAGAAGAAGAAGGTTAGTGGGAGCAACCTAGTTTTCTTGGTCTTGTATGTAGATGACATACTGATCATTGGAAACAACATTTCGATGCTTAATTCTGTAAAGAATGGCTTAGGAAATGTTTTTCAATGAAAGACCTTGGAGATGAAGAATACATATTGGGCATCAAGATCTATAGAGATAGATCGAAGAAGATGATTGGACTCAGTCAAGAAACTTATATAGATAAGATTCTTAAGAGATTCTAAATGGAAACCTCTAAAAGAGGATTCATGCCCATGGCGCATGGCACAGTGCTAAGCAAAACCCAAAGTTCTAGTGACCCACGTGAGCTAGCAAACATGTAGAAGGTACCCTATGCTTCGGCGATAGGATCCATCATGTATGCCATGACCTGCACTCGCCCAGACGTCTCATATGCTTTGAGCATGTGTAGCCGTTACTAATCTAACCCAGGTGAAGATCACTGGGCCGCAGTAAAAAATATCCTGAAGTACTTGAGAAGGACAAAGGATCATTTGTTGGTGTATGGCGGAAAAGAAGAACTAATCGTGGAAGGCTATGTGGATGCGAGCTTCCAAACAGATAGAGATGATTACCGATCACAATCGGGACATGTTTTTTGTCTGAATGGAGGAGCAGTATGCTGGAAAAGCTCAAAACAGACTACTGTAACGGATTCTACCACAGAAGCAGAATACTTGGCTGCTTCAGAAACAGCGAAGGTAGGAGTTTGGATGAAGAAGTTTATCGTTTGACTTGGTGTGGTTCCTAGCATCAAGAAGGGAATTACTTTGTATTGTGACAACAATGGAGCAATCGCCCAAGCTAAGGAACCAAGAGCACACCAGAAATCAAAACATATCCAAAGGAAATACCACTTGATAAGAGAGATCATTGAGCGGAAGGATGTGGTGATTTGCAAAGTCCATACGGATGACAATATAGCCGATCCGTTAACTAAACCACTACCCCTACCCAAACATAAGAGTCATACAAAGGGGATGGGGATAAAGCACATCACAGAATGGCTTTAAGTTTGTAATCAAATTAATAAAAGGAGTTTTATGTAATTTGATTAGCTACATTCAATACAAGAAATAAAACTTAATTATTTCGTCATTAAATATTGGTTTAGTATTTAATTGACAGTCCAAAAATAATGAAATATTTACCAAGTAGGTTTATCAGTTGCTTGATCTGATAAATGAAACCCTACTAAGTGAACTTGGAAAAGATTCATTATTGAATCTCTAGTCCAGGTCATTGCATGGACAACAATGACTCAAGACGACTAGCATGTGAGATTGACTGATGGCGCTATTTCATGGGCCATGGGAATATAGTATTCAAGTCAATTACAAGGGTATATGATTGAGGAATATACACTGGATTAACCCAAACATGAGAGTTCTTCAAGGAGTTGAAAAACGTCATGAACACTCATAGGCAAGATTGGAGAGATTCCTTAAACATGAGTACTCCATTCATCTTCTATAAGGAATGTCGAACTTTGGCACCGTCAAACGCTGCCGTAAAAGGAGGTTATAAAGGCGGATTGCTGGGGGAGACAGGATAGATATGAAGTTAAGTGGGAGTACAAGAGTGGATTATGTCCTCCTAACTAGGTTAGCAAAAAGTAACTCCGGGCCACTTGAGGAGAAGCAACTGAAAATGTATGGCCGTACTCTAATGGATTAAAAGTTAATCATTAGCATGGCAGTTGTTTTCCAGATCAAGAAAGTCTGGAAAAAGATATAACGTATCAGATGAGATACGAAGTGATAAGGGAATCGAACATTGCACTTGTTCTAAGGACAAGTGGGTGACTGAAGGATATATCCGTTCGGTCTGAAGGAGATGTCTTTCCGAAGGAGTGTCCTTCGACCAAGATGGCAATGCGATCAATTTGTCAGTTGGGATAAAGATGAAGATCATCCAGTCCGGTCCAATTAGGGGTCGTAGTGCTTTGCTAGAAGCCAACTACGATCGTCGAATCAATTCGGTGATTCGCAGCTAACATAGATCGGATCCTACAACGGGTTACACATAAGAGTGGTAACTTGATCGGAGAGAGCTAACTAGATAAATAGTGGCAAATAAGTGGATTGGATCCATTATTTGAGGCCATATAAAGTTCGGAGGAGTCCAGACAAGTGTACATAACCCCGGGCTAAAAAGGAAGCCCGGGGGTGCCCATTGATGCACCCGAAAAGGTTGCACACCCAAGCGGAGGTATCAAGTAGTAATCCGGCAAAGCCGGGATCGATCCAAGGATAGGAAGGTAGTTTGGATATCGAATGGGTCTCGTTCAAAGGGTTAAGTATCACAAACTAACTTAGACTAAGGTGGAAAAGAACAAAGATAATTGGGGGGTTTTAATATGAATAAGTAATAAGAGAAGAAAACAAGTAGAGCTCAACTAAATTATCTAAGTAAACGGGCGAGAGAGATTCGAGAGAAGATTCGGAGGAACAAGAGTCGGGGAACAACAAGTAAGAGAGGTGTCGAAGTCCGGGAATCCAATGTGATGAACCTACAACTATGTACGGTCCAATCGAATGGATTGATGCGAACCTAGTCTCGATTTCTAAGGTGGATGTTCATAAGCACTACGTATGTCCGGAGATAATACTTAGTCAAACAAACTTCCTAAACGATTAAAACCGAATCATCGAATATGTCGTCTAGCCGCCTAACTATGTGAAGTGCATGACAAGACACATGAAATTTGGGATCTAGACTACGATCGATATCGATCACTTTGCCCAATCGATTAACTATGCGAAGTATTTGATAAGACACATGAAAAACGATTGAAACAAGTAATCAAAATAAGAGAACATCAATTTATTATCAAAACATTAAATCATCACATAGATAATCACAAATTCATCTCATCAACGACACACGAGAGTTAGCTAAAATGTTGATTAAATAAGAAATGGAAAGAAAATGGTGAGAGAATCCCCCTTTTTTGTCGATGTTGTTCGAGGCTAAGATCGTCGGAAAATATGAGAAATTAAGATGCAGCCGATCTCCCCTTAGCAAATTTATGGGTTCCCCGTAGCGACCATCATCATCTTCTCCATTTAGAACTCAACCTCCATTAAAGCTAACCCTAGCTTTCTCTCTCTAGCAATTTCTAGTCCAAAACCAAATCAAACAACATGAGAAGCAAGACCATGTCATGTGGAGTAAAAACCCTAACTTTTCCAACCAAGAAAGTGACCGGAAAAGTCTCGAGAAGTCCGGCTAAAAGATGATGAAATCCTGCCAAGGAAATGGAAGTCCGGCCAAAGTGTGCACTGTCCCGAGCCGGCCCCTACCAAGAAGCTGCCTGTCCCGTGCTTTTGATGCCGTCCCGAGCAAGATAGCTGCTCTGCCGAGCTGCTCCTTCAAAGTCCGGCCAGATCTGGCTGCTTTCCCGAGTTGGAGCAGCAGCTACCCGAGCTGCTTGCACGTCCTATGCTGTTGTTGGTGTTGCGTCTAGCATGCTGTTGTCCCGGCCTGGTGCTGAAGCACTCCCAAGATGCTGCTCGTGTTGCAGCCCGAGCAGCAGCTCGGCCGGCCAAAGCTAGGCCGGCCTGGTGTGCTGGCCGGCCTATGCTTTGGCCGGATCCTCCTTCTTCTTGCTCTTTTTTTCTCTCTCTATCAAGCTTCCAACTCCAAGAACAAAAAACCCTAGAACCCCTTTCTTCCTCTCTTGCTTGGTGAAGAAGATGATGAATAGTCCCTCTTTTGATTCCTTTTTCTCACTTGTATATACACAACCCTAGACTTAGTCAAACTTGACTAAGTCTTAAACCATTTTGACTTGGACCAAAAAGTGCCCATAGAATCTCTATTATTCTCTTCCTCTTTGGGCTCTTGGGTTGGGCTTCTTTCTAAAGCAAGGGAGTGTCTTCATCTTGTCTCTACATTTAGAACCAAGGGGGGTGCCTTTATAGAATCCTTGTTTCAAGACCGAACCTCGGCTTCTTTCATTCACAACTTCTCCGTCCGAACTCCGAATCAACTTCCGTTTTCACCGTCGGACTCGTCATTGACCTCACTTGTTGTTTGACTTCTGATATTGACCAAAATGACCAAAATACCCCTGGTGCTCTTTTCTTCCCTTTTGCCGCATAAGATGAAAATGTGATAATTCACTCTCTTTATTCCGAATTACACGCCAAACCCCAAATAAACTACCTAGCAATGAAAACATATAAATAATTAGAAATAAAACTCGAAACGAACTAACTCATCAAAGTTAAGTGACCTAAATGTGGCATTTTCACGCCACATCACCGATAAAGGGGTCGACCATGTGATGGCTGCCCTTAGAGAGGGGTCGGCCAGCACATGTGATGCAGGGAGATTTTCATGAGATATTCCAAGTATCTTGGATATCTTAAAATCTAGTTATTTTAGTAGTATAATATTTTTGTTCTTAGAGAATTATTATTTTTAGCAGTTTTATATTTGTTAGTTTAGGTTTTAGATTCTAGCATTTTATTTATTTAGAAGTTGTTATTAGAATTTGATTAGGTTTAGGAAAGTAGTATTTTATTTATTAGAAATTGTTATTTGAGTTTGATTAGATTAAGGAAACCCTAAGTCTATATAAAGGGGGTCTAGGAGTTGTTTTATTCATTCAAGATTATCAATAAAGTTCAGCTTTTTAGTATTAAATCTTCTTAGTTTTGGTTCTATAGTCTTTAGACGAAGATCAAAGACTTTTTTCTGGGTTCTATAAGTTTTAGACGGAGTTCTGATTCTTTCCGGAGATTTTCGCTGCGTCAACATGGCCGGTTGAAACCCCTAAGTGGGCCGGCCATAAAAGCCCATAAAGGCTTTATGTGGCCGGCCACACATAAACCCCTTTTAGGGTTTCATATGGGACACTATTAGATATGTCTTGAAAGAGATATTTTAGGAATCCTAGTTTGGGTTAAATACCTTCTCTATGATCCCTATAAATAGACCTCCTTAGACATAATTCTATACACAAGTCAAGAGACAAAGAACTCATAAGTTTGTGAGAGCTTTTTAAGAGAGAAAAAACAAGAAAGAGAAAAGTGAGTTTTCTCTAGAATCTAGTCAAGAAGAAAGGTTCTTCTCAACCTTCCATTGAAGTCCTAGCAGACATTAATGAAGGGAGATCAAGTTAACCATCTCGGTGTCTCAAGTAGAGGAGCGACAATTAGAGCTCTCGATCTTCACACGCGAATTGGAATGGTTCGAGGGAAAAACGCCAAAAGGTATTTATCCCTATTCTAGTTCATTGTTTAGTTCATGTATACAACGATCCTGGAAAGTAGTGTTAACATATTAGATGTTGAGATTCCGCTTAGAACACTAGATAGTGTATTAGATACACCCATAACCCTACACCAGCTACCTTCAAAGCTTTCCAATGTCCCATTGCCTTCTATTCCCACTCAGACGTAAATCTTCTCCCTCTCTGATAAAGTATGACGTATCAGATGAGATATGAAAGACATGAGAATCGAGCATTGCACTTGTTCTATGTACAAATGGGAGCCTGAAGGATATATGTCCTTGGAGTCTGAAGGTATATCCTTTTCAAGGAATGTCCTTCGACCAAGATGGCAATGCATACGATTTGGCTCATAGGATAATGATGACTTTATTGGAAGATCAATCGATTCGGTCCAATTAGGAGTCGTAATGCTTAGCTAGAAGCCGCTTACGATTGTCGGGTCACTTCGGTTATCCGCGGCTAACATAGACCGGATCCTGCAACGGGTTACACATAAGAATTGGTAACTCGAACAGTGAGAAATAGACTGATGGGAGCTAGTATATAGATGGATATGATCCAGTCTAAGAGATAGAAAGAATCGGGCTCGAAAGAGAAGATTGAGATTCCGCTACCAACACTAGTTAGATATTTGAGATTCCGCTACCAACACTTGTTAGATATGTATTAGATACATGTAAAACCCAACATCTTACGCCCAGAACTGGAGAGGCAGCAGCGCCAAGCGACCTACCGACTTAATTCTGAAACTTCTAGAAAGATCTGAGTTGGCTACATATCTCGAAGTGTTTAAGCCAGTTCGAACTCCATGTATCTAAAGGAGGAAACTTCTCCTTTAGAGTCTATCACATCGGCAAAAAATCTACGAAGAATCCGTGAACTTAGGAACTTCCACTTATCAAAGATCCGAGATAGACTCTAAGAGAAACCCTAGATAATCAAGAGAGGAAACTTCTCTTTCGGTTTGACGGCAACCGCCTCACCACCGCCACTAATCACAGTCGGCCTAATATCGCCTATAAAAGGACCCCAACGTCGTCCTTCACAGGACACGATCTCTTTACCCCAAAAAGATCATAAGAAACTCAGAGTTCTCATAACTCGCCCCCAAAAGCATCAATCAATATTCATTCTTTTACTGCAAAGAGCACCCTGACTGGCTTGAGCGTTAGAGCGGTTTTCGAACCCTTTGCAAGTTTTCCCCCCTCGGGAACCGACGTACAGGAGCAAGGAACATGGGTGAGGAGTTGGACTAAAGAGAAGCAGAGCAGGAAACAGAGCTGGAAGCAGGAACACTAGGCCGAATAACACCCAACATAACGGAATAATCATACATAACGGAGGCTGTCATGCATCAACTCCCTTTTTCATGCTGATCTAACGGAAGGCCAATTTTTGACATCAGCAGGTTGGACGGCAACCGCCTCACTACCGCCACTAAACATAGTCGGCCTAACATCGCCTGTAAAAGGCTCCCCACATTGTCCTTCACAGGACACGATCTTTTAACCCTAAAACATCACAAGAAATTCAGAGTTCTCACAACTCGCCCCCCAAAAGGATCAATCAATATTCATTCTTTTACAGCAAAGAACACCTTGTCTGGCTTGAGCTTCGGAGCGGTTTAAGAACCTTTTGCAGGTTTTCCCCCTTTGGAAACAGACGAACAGGAGCTGGAGCAAGGAGCAAGGAGCAAGAGTAAAGAGCGAGGAACAGGAGCAGGAGCGAGAAGCTGGAATAAAAGAAGCAGAGCAGGAAACATAGCTAGAAACAGGAACATCAGAAGGAATCTATACTCTACTTAATAGAATATCCAGACATAACGGAGGTTGTCATGCATCAACTCCCTTTTTCATGTTGATCTAACGAAAGGCCATTTTTTGACATCAGCATTGCTAGCTCAAACACCAATGGAGGTTTGATTAAAAGAACATTTCCTCTTTAAGACTAGATAGATAGCTTGGGAATTTTCTCTCTTTCTTTCTTTACTTGATGTTGTAGAGAAGAAATCTCATTGATAATTCTTCCACACCTTATTCCATCCCCGAAGAGACATTATATAGAATTTTAGTTAGAGTCCAACCCCAATAAGGTTTCCTAAAAGTCCCTTTGGAACCAGATTAAGGAAATAGTAAAAAATAAAACTAGTTTCTATTTCTTGGTTTCCTTATTATTGGTCGGCCAAAACAAGCCCATCTTGGGCAGATCTGGCCGACCCTTATAGTGCCACACGGCCAATCTTGGTTGTGCCCGTTCGGCCCCAAATCACCTATTTTGGTGTCCGGCTCAAATACCCTTCTTTTTGGTCATTTGTGTTATCTTTGCCTAAATTTTTTTTTTTGGCCTATGAGAGATGTTTATGGGACTCTCCCATGATTATATGTCTCATCCCACAAGTCATATCATCTTATCAAATCGTCATTCTTTGGTGTAACCCGGTGTAGGATCCGATCGAAATTAGCCGCGAATCGCCCCTTGATTCGACGATCGTAGTTGGTTTCTAGCTAAACCCTACGACCCCTAAATCGTTCGGACTTGATGATCTTCTTCATTAATTTTCTTATCTGATAAATTGTTCGCATTGCATCTTTGGTCGAAGGACATCTCCTTCAGACTCCTACTTGTACTTAGAACAAGTGTAATGCTCGATTCCCGTGTCAATTTGTAACCCATCTGGTATTTCAAGTCATTCAAACTTTGTTAATCCCAAGCACAACTATCAAAGACAAATGATTAACTTTTAATCTATTTGAGTGTGGCCACGTGATTTCAGTAGCTACTCATCAAACGGCCTTGAAATACTTTTTCCTCTTGTAATTAGGATGACAAAAGCCATTCTTGTACTCCCACTAAGCTTTATGTCTATCCCGTCTTTCCCTGTATCCGATCTTATAACCTCCTTTGTACGGCGCGGCGTTTGGCGGAACCAAAGTCAGACATTCCTTATGTTTTGAGGAATCTCTCCAATCTTGTCAATGAGAAGCGTTTGACGTTCATCACGATTGATGTGCTTCTCATTTGAGGGATATCCAGTGTATAATCCCTATTATACACCCACGTAGTGGAGTTGAATACACTATTCATATAGCCCACGAAACTGCGCTATCTCGTCGACCTACGTGCTAGTCTTCCCGAGTCATTGGGGTTCATGCAATGACCTGGACTAGGGAGATGATAATGAAATATTCCAAGTTCACTTAATAAGGTTTCGTTCATCAAATCACGTATCTGACAAACCTATTTGGAATTTTTATTATCCGTCGACTACCGTTTAAATACTAAACCAAATTTAGACGACTGCGAAATAACTAACTTATTTATGATAACGAGAGTGTGTAAATTTGAGCCTCTTTCGTAAAACTCCTTTTACATGCTCAATTTACTAGTCAAGGTTATTCTCAGAATATACCTTATGCCTTGGACTTATGTATGATTCTCATACTTTGTCTTGGGTGACAGTTTAGTTGACTATGTATGTAATCCGATCAAACTTTGCCAATTATCGAAGGTCACTTCTTGCGATTTTCTTTTGATAATTTCTAGTAACCCTATACTAGAGTTAAGGCTTCCATTCTTTCATTTTTAGAATCTGCAACAGTTACCGGCTCGAAACACTTTTAGCCTACTTTCCTTCCATGTCTAGAAGTTTGCATTGACGTGTTCAACTTTATTTTCCACTTTGAACAAACTCATCCTAATATTTTTATAAGCCTTTTAGAACGCTAGTTGTGGTTCGGATTGTCTTATCTGAATTCGGATGTTAACATCTCCTAATACACCAGTATTCGAGATGTCTTAGGCAAATTCTAAATCATGTCCCACATGACAGATCTTATGCTTGTAGCATAACAATCTTCCTCATGCGTGCTTGGTCATCAGGGTGTCCAAGACTCTGAGTCTTGCCAAGATATACGCCATGAGTTTTTGGGTCGAATATCTTCTTTGGAGTTTTTCGTATTTGGACTTTTAAAAATCCCAAGTTTCTTATTTCAGTCCTATCATCTTTTGATCTATAATCATAGACCTTTTGATGCGCAATAACATTTCATCCTTTGTGGTCCTTTATCAACTGATTTCAACATCCCTTTGTTGTTCTCGATTCTGGTAGTACTCTGCATTCAGGACCTGAAAAGCTTTACTCCCACTAACCTTCTTGAAATCTTGAGATTCAAGATTTTTTTCGTTCTTCAGGAATCAAACCTCTTTGATTACCTCTTTGAATTGAAGATTCCAACTCTTTGCTTGCTTCAACCCCTCGATAGATCTTTGAAGCATGCATGTTTTATAGCTAATAAAGTCGGCGACCGTTTTTGGTTTTGACTTCCTTGTGTTAGCATGGACTCAAACTTAGGCTGATGTAAGATCTCGTTCTTAATCTCATGGTATAAATCAACTATCTTAATCTTCTTTCTCTAGTTTTGGGAAACTCTAATGTTTTCATTCTTCTTAGTTTTCTTCTTTGAAAACTAATCTCCGTTCAATAGTTTCGCTCCATTGACTTCAATTATCAAGTTTTAAAACTTGATGGGATATGGATTCCATTATCAATTGGCTTTCAACCAATTTTAGAGTTGGTTTTCGTCTCCGCGCAGGTCTATGCTGTTATCCTTTTATCAGTAAGATTTCAATCTTTTGAGCTTGTTAGATAAGCTTTAACGACCTTCAAGGCTTATCAGCAACATGATACTCTCAACACTTGAGATATCGCTTTTGAGTGACTTTCAACTACTTGATAGTTCCCTAACGAATTTCGATTGGTCTTGGGCGGTAGGTACTTAGATCCCTTCAATTTTACCTTTTCCTTCCACTGTTCTATAACAATTTTGTTGCTCTTAGTCGAACCATTCGACTTTTCCTCCCACTCATCCCTCTAAATCAATTACTCTTTTCAGAACTAATTTTAGGAGGATACCTATCATGAGCAACAAACACTTTGTTCTCTGATTGGTTCTGAAAAGCCCAAATTTCTTCTGAAGAAATAGCGTCAAATTTGCTAATTTATGCCCCTGTAATCCTTGTACATGGCCTTAGCTTTAGACGGGGTAGGTTAAGTGAGAAAACGATCGTTTCTAGAATATATTCCAAAACTCGAAAGACTGGCTTAAATCCATCATTGATCGAATCATGCCTAGCAGTGTTCGATTACTCCCACTGGATTCACCATCCCTTGGATGTGTTCCATGGAGCAAGTTGGGAAGCCGTTTCTCAACTCCTTTGATGGTTATCAAGTGTTTGACTTTCTTGCCAAGGTGATTCTTTACTTCGGTTTGTACTTTGTTTGAAATTTTCAAACATTCTGACTTTATACGTTATGACTTGTACTTTGCCATACTTCATGAAGTTGTCAGGGTACGTAATGAAGTGGCTCTCTTTAGCTTCTGCAAGTAAACTTATAGGTTTGCCATAACCAAGTATGAATCCTAATAGATTACTAGTCTCTATGCCTTTCTAAAAAGGGTGACTTTGTCAATTAGTCCTTAAGATCTATGCAACAATGTTGAAGCTAACGAGTTTGAAACTTTTAATTTTAGCCATTATCAATGTTAACAATTTTGGTTCTTCATGAACCTTCAGTTAATTTACCACTGATTTAAAACATTTGATATTTCTAGGAGAACAAAATAATTACCATTAAGTTCTAAGCTAGATTAGCGTCTAAAAGAAGACTTCAATCCCTTTCAGCATCCTTAGCAATATTGCTTATGTTCCCCCTTGAATCTTTTCTCCTTTTAGTTATTTCCTTGAGCTCCCACTTAGTCGCACATCTGGTCTTTGAAGGATATAGTATTTTGGTCTGAAGGAGATGTCCTTCTTAAAGAGTGTCCTTCGGCCAAGGTGGCAATGCGTATATTTTGCCAGTTAGGATGACGATGACCTTATCCAGAAGATCATCTAGTCCGGTCCAATTAGGGATTGTAATGCTAAGCTAGAAGCCGCTTACGATCGTTGGATCACTTCGGTAATCCGCGGCTAACATAGACCGGATCCTACAACAGGTTACACCAAAGAGTGGTAGCTTGATCGGAGAGAGTTGACTCGTGGGAGCTTGCCTATAGATGGATATGATCCAGTATGATAGTGCTTAAAAGATAGAAAAGAATCGGGCTCGAAAGATAAGTCCGAAAAGGCGAAAAAGCACATTTTACGAGCCGGGAAGGGAATCCCTTTAAGGGATTCCCCTGGCCGGCCATATAAGATAAGTGGGCCGACCAAAACAAGCCCATAAGGGGTTTTTGTGGCCGGCCACACTAAGAGGAAACCCTAATTAGGGGTTTCCCCTAATTAGGGAATCCTAGAGGAATTAAACTCCTTTTGTGCTTATCTTTTCTGTGGGACTTTTTAGGATTCTTTATTTGAGTGGAACTCTACTAAGGTAATGCCTATATAAGGACCAGTTATGAGAACAGAAAAAGTGTGGATTTTTCTCAGGAGAAAACTTCATCTCTCTCACAATATACAGCTAATTGGAGAGAGAGGGTTGTAGAGAAAAAGCTCCCAATCTACCTATGGAGTCAAAAGAAGAATGGTTCTTCTTCTCAACCTTCAATGGAGTCCTAGCGGACAACAAAGAAGGGAGATCAAGTTATTTACTCGGGTGTCTCAAGTAGAGGGGCGACAATTGGAGCTCTCATCTTCTTCGGGATAAAGTTAATGGAATCTAGTTCGTGGGAACGCGAATCCAAATATTCTTCTTTCAGTTTCTAGTTCATTATTAGTTCATGCATATGATCCTGGTTAATTAGTGTTAAACATATGATGTTTGAGATTCCGCTTACAACACTAGTTAGATGATTAGTATGTATTAGATACGCATAAAATCCTACAGTCTTAAATACCTGATGAAGGGATTCTACTATACTTGCTTAACTTTGATAACAAGGATACTGGAATCGAAATTCACAATTCCATTCATTTTTTCTTCCAGCTACGAAGGGTAGTTTCCTTTTATATAGTCTATCCATTGTTTGGTAACATTCACAGTAATGAGGAACATTTTTTATCATGAACTCAACAACTGATTGCCTTTTCCTTGATCAAATGTTTGTCTCACTTGACTGACCCTTTGCCCTTTCGAATTTCAAGAACTCTTTCTTTGATTCCTTTCGCTGAATCTCAAGAACCTTTTCTTAGATTTGAAATTCCCGTGTGTTATGCTCAGTTGTTCACAACAATCTGAGTGACTCATCTAAGGTCTTATCTATCTTTGTTCAATCGGCATTGAACTGGGTGATAGATGAACTCTGTTGTCTTCTTTTAAGATGACCTTCAGATCGCCTTGGAGGTCTTTTACCTCTCCATTCATGACTTCTGTAGGAACTTCTTCCTCAGTTTGTCTTAATGGTCGTGCTAGCATCCATTACTCTTCTAAAGAGAATGTTCTACCATTGCTTGCAAAAGGCATTTGACCTTCTCCGGTATAAGTCAACATTGGGATTGGTATTCTAGTACGCTTTCTTTTTGAATCTGAGAACCATTCACAGATTCCTTTTTTCAATCAAGGAAGTTGTGCTCATTCAGCTTCTCCTTGTCGAGAAGTGAGTAGAAGTTGAAGTTCTCTCTCGTCATCTTAAAACTACATGAAAGAATTGCAAAGTTTTAAGCTCGTTATCGTTTTGGAAAAATTCAGTTTTCCCACATTATTAAATATAAAACCGTCCCCAATTGAATAACGTGATTCCAAGATCCAAGTTCTTCGAAGCTAAGCAGATTGGGGCCCTGCCCTTAACCCCGTTGTCCTAGGTGAGCGAACTACTTCACTGATCATACTCTTATGACTCTTGGTTGACAGACTGTATTAATGAATGCTTAATCTATCCTTTTGCCTCGATTATCCAAAACTCTTTTGCTGATCTCGTTGAGAAAAACCATTTAGATGCGTAAACTTCTGCCATAGGTCTACCCGCATTGTCCCAAGGTAGAGATGGAACCCTGTTGAGGCAGACCCACCATCACGAACAAGGGCTCAAATGGTGTCTTAGTCTGGGTTAGCATTTTTCTCAAAATTACTTTTAGGGACTTTTACGTTTAGTCTGGTATGTGTTATAGTGAACTATTTAGCCTAACTAACATTTACGACATAAAGCGTAAATAAATAAATGCGCGCGAGAAAATAAATCAAGCTGACATGGATCCTAGTATGACCCCTAACCTAGAAGATCTAATCACCTTTGGTTTCTTCTTGTTTCGCCTTTTGGTTCGCCTAGATCGCCATCTTTAAACATCCATTGATTTCTCCCGCTCGAATCAGGATCCCATCCTCGAGCTTCTTCAATGGACTCATAGACCCTAAAATCTAATTACAAGACTCAACCATACGCAGAGCTTATAAACTTGAAAATAAATTATTACAAATTGCACCCATCCGTGCTTAAAACAAGAAGGAAAGAAATAACTCTTTGTGGTCATACTAGTTCCCGCATTCACATCACATGCATTCATATAATATTCAAGGCTAACAACTATATATGCATGATAACCCGGGAAATACTTTTGTCGACCTCTCTATGTCACATTACGACCTTAAGTCTATATTCAAAGAATTCGACTAATGGTGCGTTCCGGTTTCATCTTTTATGATTTCAAAAATCTAGTTTAAGAAAAACTCCGTTTGGGCCTTCGGAGGGTCCGGGTCAATTTTAGAAAAA
>BEHA01050457.1:1770770-1786219 GCA_002897215.1 Eschscholzia californica subsp. californica | reverse complement strand
TATTTGTCTATAGTTTTCTTTTTAGATTCTAAATTTTCTAGTGCTTGGTAAACTAAATGCATATTCTGGAAACATTTGATTCAAAACGTATCTTCTAGGTATTCTAGCTATAGTTAAGGTAGACATAGCCGAAAGGATGATTGGTCAGGTGCATTTATACAAACAATCACGGTAGTCTTTACCCTGTTAAGCATTTAAACCAGCTTTTAGAAAATGGGTATTTTTGAAGGAAATGACATTTTAAAAAGATATCCTTATTTTTTGCTGCTTTAAGGGCATCTGGTTTTGTCAAGATGCCAATTTTAAGAGATTAGGGCCTGTTTGTTACGTTAGAAAATCTGCTGAGAAAATGAATTTTTGCGGAAAAATTGATTTTCCATTGTTTGGTAGGACCAATCTAGTGTGAAAGTCAATTTCTCGTTAGATTAAGTGGGTATGTGAAAGTCAATTTCCCGTGGTAAGATTATGTGGGTAAAAAGTCAAATAGATTGGGGAAGTTGCAAAACACCACAATGCGTTTTTCTCCCAAGTTTGGGTCGAAACAAGTTGACCAAGTATGGTTAGAGCCAGTGTCCATCTCCCTTCTTTTCTGGCAAAAAGTCGTTTGGTAAGTTAACTCAAAAGAAATTTCATTCTTTTCTCTTTGTTTTTGCTTCTTCTTTTATCTTTGGGTTATTTTGAGAAAAGAGCGGGGATCGTGGACTAGCAATGACTGTTAAATAAATGTTAAATTTAACATCACATTACATAAATACTTAACATCGTTATGTAGATGTAATAGGGTCACCTCGAGTGAATCCGGTGGACACTATTCCTCTACTTGGATGATTAATACCTATTGATCAAACTTATGCGAACACTCTTTCTTGCACGAAGAGAGCACTTTCAGTTCGTCTTCTTTTTTCTTTCTTCCACCTTCGACTTCAGTGGGAATTGACAGAAGTGTTGCTGATTGAGTTTTACAGAAAGATTGTGTCGACGAAAGAAGAGCTTTGATTTTTTTGTCAGTTTTCTGTTTTTTTTTATTTCTTTTTTTTTTATGGAGTCTCATCACACTTCTTAAATTCCTTTTACTTTCTAA
Source organism: Eschscholzia californica subsp. californica (assembly GCA_002897215.1). Lineage (NCBI taxonomy): Eukaryota > Viridiplantae > Streptophyta > Magnoliopsida > Ranunculales > Papaveraceae > Eschscholzia > Eschscholzia californica. Next base: position 1,785,138 of record BEHA01050457.1, on the reverse strand, counting down.
CTCTTTGAGTAGACAGAGTAAACTTTAGGGTTATTTTCATGTGTTTTTAGATTTTCTCTCTCATAGTTATGTCGAGTTAAAATTTTGCTTCTTTTTTATATTCCACATAAATATATTTTGTTTATAATTTTTCATTATGTATTAGATTATGAAATGTATTATTTAAATGTGTAACGCTAGAAAATGTGAAAAAATAATATTTTTCAAGGTGGATGCCTTAATTTTCCACCTTTGCGAGTTTAGTGTCAAAATCGTATAAAAGCATCTCCGATGCAAAACTCAAAAAAAATCTCTATTCATCCTATGTGTCAAGTTCTAATTGAGATTCTCACTCCTACGTGGCCTTAATAGAGATCCTCAATTTTTTTTTTGTCTCCAATGCAAAACTCTAAACTTATCTTATTTACTTATGTGGCATAGTTATTTTTGTAAATAAATAATAAGTTATTTTAGAAAATATAGAAGACTCGAATTCTATTGGTTGAAAATCAAATAATGATGAGTTGGACAATTAGAGATATCTCAAGAGGACACTTTAGAAATAGAGTGTCTTCTTGAGATATCTCTATTCCACCCTCGACACGTCATCTTAGAGATCCAAATAGAGTGTTGCATTGGAGAAGATTTTTAAGAAAAAACTCTAAAAATCCTAAGTGGCACTCGGAGTTTCTAAGATTGAGTGTTGCATTGGAGATGCTCTAAGTCTCTTAAATGTAATAAAATATTTTTAAGTAATGGAGTTAGATTAACGGTATTAATATTTAACGGTGTTAGAACTTAACTAGTCAACACTTAGTCCACGACCCCTTTGCAAAAAAACGAAAGGTCATCCCCTTTCGCAAAACCCAGTACTTATCTATGACCCTTTTGCAAAATAACCCTTTATCTTTCTCTCTTTATGATTGCCCCAGTAGTACAGAGACGAGAGGAGAAGAAGGAAGGAGTATTGCCTTCAAGAGCACATTGCTTCTGATTATTTGTGGGATTGTCTTTCACTACTTTGGGCATTGCCTACAGAATTTCCCAATAAATTTTACCACCTAAACACATGGGAAATTTGTTTTCCTATCCTCTTTCTTTCACCATCTCTCTTCCTCACGGGTCTCTCACTCATTGATTCAGGCAGTACCTTCATTTTTCTGCTCTCCCTTTCTCCCTCTAATTCTCTCTCTCTCTATCTCTCTCTCTCTCTCTCTCTCTCTCTCAAAATTGAGATTCATCACTAAATGATTTGTTTTGTCGTCTTTCGTATCCATTTAATTTTATATTCTTCCACCATCCCATTCCCACCTAGCGTCGCCCCATCTTTGTTCTTTTATTGCCACGAATTTCTAATAATCCCTCACACAAGTTCCTTTATTGCCAATAACTATCATTAAGACATGGGTGCCTCTAAACGCGTCTCCCTGAATTGTTATATGGGCCTCCATATGTTAGCGCTTCATGTACGGTACTGCAAAGCCCCTCCGTGCCTCTTCTTCTTTTCTTCTTTCATACATTTCTCCTCTCTCTACTTTCTCTCTCTACGTGAAGAAATAGCAGATCTAAAAAGCTTACTATTCTTGAAAGAAAGATCAAACAAATTTGAAGTTAAAGGTTAGGTTAGATCAAATTAAGTGATTGATCCATCATTTAAGAATATAAAATATTCATTGTTGATATTTCATATGCTAAAACCCAAGAACCAACTATGGAAAGAATTGATGCTCTAACAATTCTTACAAGTGCTTCTTTGATTTGTTACTACACACAGTAATAAGATCAATACTGTAGAAGAACAACCTATTCACTAGAGAGAGAGTTATAGAGAGAGAGAGAGAGAGTTTTAGAGAGAGATGGAGAGAATAAGCTAAATTCTTCTTTGGCCAAAACTATTTACAGAGCTATTTTGGCTCTTTACAGAGTCCAAAAGTTGGAATCTTTTCACTTTCTCTGTAAATAAGACTTTGTTATTTATAAAGCACATAAGGACTAAAATCAAATTTTGATAAGGATCAAACTGAAAAAAAAATATTAATTACAAGGTAGAAGATTTCATTCCTAAACCTCACCACCAACACCTTCCACCACCCCAACAATCACCACCATAACTATGAACAATCAACTCACAATCACCTACTAGAAACATTAGCAATGGAAAAAACTAACAATGAGGAAGTTACATTAATGGAGGAGTTTGGTGGTCAAGAAGCTTCATTAATGGAAGAGTTAGATATTGAAGAACTCAGCGACAACTCTTCATTGAACTCATTGAACACAAATTTTCGGTCAAATAATGCTTAGAACGATGAACATTTTCGGAGATGTTTTTTATCGAACAATTTTCGGTGAAAAACAACAAAAACTATAAGCAAAATATGACAACAAAAAAAAAGATGGATTTTCGGCAGGAAAGACGTTTTTTATCAAACAATTTTCTGTGAAAAACAACAAAACTATAAGCAAAATATGGCAACAAGAAAAAAAAAAGATAAATTTTCGACAGGAACCATCGAAATTTTTCGGCAATAACCAACAAAAAATATAGCAACAAAATCTTATCTTCTTCTATGACAAGATTTCTTTGAAAACTACCTAAAGAACTAAAGAGAAATCTACTTCCATGAGTATATATGATTCAAGATAAATCCATAACAAGATTTCTTCGAAAACTACCTAAAGAAGCCATGAAACCCTAATACATCAAGATAAAAGTTGAAAGAGTGGCTTTAAAATTTTTTGAAGGGAATAGATCAATGGTTTTAGATGGAGGGAAGGACATATCTGTAAAATATGGGTCTAATTCTAAATCCCTAATAAGTTGTAATAAACTCAAACTATCTATAAATAACAAAAAGTGTATCTACAAATAGCCAGCTCTCTAAATAGCTCTTAGTAGCTCCGTAAATAGCATTAGCCTTCCTCTTTCTAGTGATCTATCTAAGAAGAAAGCTCAAGAACAAATCAATGAAATTAGTAATAGTATTAGATTGTTGTTGCTACCTTTATCATGAAAAATTTGGACTCCATTAATTCCTCCCACCGACTTCCCCATTCCATGAGCACTTCATGCTATTTCAACCTTTAAGATTCACAGACTGGCTAGTCCGTAGTCTTTCAACCGTGTCATTCTGTGGGCCAAAACAAAGACTCGGACTAGCCCGCCAATCCGAGATCTATTAGACTAGACAGTCCTACTCCTCTCGGACAGGCTCAGTCCGCGGCCATGTCTCGGACTTGTCAGTCCGAGTGGGAGGCGCCTATAGTGGTCGGGGTTTGACTACGGTTAAACCCCTTTAAGAGGCTCCTATAGAAATTCGAGGAGGCGCCTATAGAGGTACCTTGACACATCATGGAGGAGAAAAGAAACGACATCCGTATCTTTCTAATGATTTCCCTTTATAATGTAAATGAGTTGAAACCCGTGTGTTGAAATCCTAAATACCAGTGTGTTGAAAACCTAAGACTCAGTGGGAAGACACCCTAAATCTCTAATATAAATGAGGTTTGAAACAATTTGTAAACTTGTTCTAATCTGTAAATCTAAACCTCTAATGTAAGTCTAGATGCCCCAATTTGTAAACTTGAATGAGACTTCAAACCAAAATTTTGGCCCCAAAAAACGAAATCCCAGGCATATAAGTCTCAAAAAACGCCAAAAGAAAACTTAAATCTCCAGCATCTTTGTAAGAAAATTGGGTTATTTCTCAAATGGCTCCCAACTTTGTGACCATCTTCCTACCTAGCCCCCTACATTAGCAAAAATACCCATATGACCCCCTTTTTTAGTTACCGTTATAACACCGTTATCTAGTCATCACCTTCTCTCTTCCATCTCATCATCTCTCTCTGCCACCTCATCTTCTCGCCACTTCATCGTCTTCTCCGGCGAGTGTCGTCGGCCGACCAATTTTCCGGCCGAAGACCTCCAAACATAAAAAAAAAAATTTCTCTCTTCCTCTCTCTCTCTAATTCACTCCGGCGAAGGAAGACCTTCGCCGGAGGTCTGGTCTGTTCGTGGACAGACCTTGAAGGGTCTGTCCATGAATAAACCGGATCTGGTCTGTCCATGAACATACCAGATCTGGTCTGTTTGTGGACAGACCAGACATCCGGCGAAGGTCTCCCTTCGCCGGAGTGTTAGAGAGAGAGGAAGACATATATTTTTTTTTTTATGTTTGAAGGTCGCCGGCCAGAAAATTGGTCGGCCGGCGACACTCGCCGGAGAAGACGATGAAGTGGCGAGAAAGTGAGGTGGCAGAGAGAGACGATGCGATGGAGGAGAGAAGGTGATGACAAGAAACGGTGTTATAACGGTAACTGAAAAAGGGGGCCATATGGGTATTTTTGTTAAAGTAGAGGGCTAGGCAGGAAGCTGGTCACAAAGTTGGGAGCCATTTGGAAAATAACCTCAAAAAATTCTTACTCCTTCAACCACTACCCCCATTCAGAGCCGGTCCTGACTTTCATGAGGCCGGAAGAAAATTTGATATATGTAGCCCTTTACCTTGGTTACGTGTATATACAAAATTTTCTCCCAAATGATCAATAAATTTGTAGGGCGCAACTTTGTATGCAAATCTGAATGAATTTGAACATAATAAAGTATGTAAGATATTCATTCGAACATAATAAAGTCTGTAAGACTATGCAAGAGTTAGATACATGCTTTTTGCACAATTATACATAATTTACATGGGTTTCCGCAGGGAATGGAAGTTTAAAAAGTGATCACATGTATTTTTACCAAGATGAGTAGGAAATTCGACAATTTCTACATAATATATATATATATATATATGTAAGAATTATAAGTATATAAAATTTCCAGTTGCCTAAAATATGTTCTTAAACAATCTTTTCGGACAAACAAATATTTCAAAACTTTATCAGCAAGATTCTGATTCCCGTTAATGAGGTTAGTGTTCTTCATCAATGAGATTTTTATTTCGATTGTAATGAATAGGTCGATGCAGATTATCCATATCATTTTCAGCAATTTTTTATTTGTTTTTGTTACTATATTTATTTTCTTCAGGATCTTTTAAATGACACTCTATAAAATCTGGTTAGAGTTATGGTCTTTTATCTTTAACTAAAGTTTTAAACCCTCTCTGTTTCCCCTTCGAACTCTCTGCGAGTTTCTTCTTGAGTTTCTAAAAGGGAGAGGGATGAGAGTGGGAGAAAGAGAGGAAAGGGCATATGAATAAAAGAGAAAGTGATGATGAAGAGAATGAGGGAGACAAAAAAGAAGGGAGGGATAGAGAAATGTGTGTGACTCGCTGACAAATACTTGAACGACAATTTTCATATGCAAATCATGTTCAAAATGACGATAATTTAGAGTAGGAGAAAGGATAACGAGAAAAACAATTTGAGAAAAAAGAAAAAGGATAAAGATGAAATTGAATGATAAAATTTGTTAATGAAAGTACAATTTTGGGGCCAAATTGGACTGTTGGATAAATACGAGGGTTAAATACTGCCGTTGGTAATAACTAGGGGCCCTTCTCACTGTTGGCCACAACTATGGGCCAAATAGAAACAAAACTTTCATAAGTTACGTGAAAGTTGAAACCCATTCAATTTGGGGGCCCCACGTGCGGACGTCCGGAAGAGGTCTTTGAAGTCACCAACGTGCTTCTTGTTGTGAGGCCTGGGTTTATTTCTTTAGGCACACCTACGTGGAAGACCACACATGAAAATGTGGCCCTTAAAATTAGGTGGCCCAAAGCGAGGCTTTCCCCGCTTTGGGCTCAGGGTCTGCCCTGCCCCCATTGAAGTCCATCTTTGTATGCATCGAAGAGCTATGCATTTCTCAATATATTTCAGGGAAGACATAAACAAGCTTGAAAACTCCAAAGACACCCAACAAAGTCAAATTTACACATTAGTTTCTAAAGGCACTTCTTTTTTCTTATATTCCTACCGAACACTAATAACCTAATTTGACAACAAAAACTTTTGATTTTCATTCTCATTAGAAAAACTCACTTTCACATCCAAATCTTTTTACGTCAACCAAACGAACGCTTAACACATTTCTCATCCAAATCTTTAGAAAAACTCACTTTCACATCCAAATCTTTTTACGTCAACCAAACGAACGCTTAACACATTTCCTTTTAGACAGCAATTTATAAATGAGGTTAATGTTATTTTCAGATTGGCCCCTATAGTGTGCCCAGTTTCTTGCATGGCTCCCTAAGTTTGCATAAATGTCGAGACAACCCCTTTTTGTATCTTTTAAAGTATTAACTAAAAAGTCAAATTTAAACTTTTTGATTTTACCTTTGTATCTTTTTCTTTCTTTATTTATGCTTTTGTCCCGTATTCTTTTATCTTTAACTTTTTATTTTCACCTTCCTCTCTTTCTCTCTTCCTAAAAAACCTCCATTAATGGTGTCTCAAGAAAAAAAAATTCACATTCAAATTTAGAAAAACTTACTGTATTCATCAATGATCATATCGATATACTCTATCTCCTATATCTAAGAATTCAGTTTAGGGTTTATATAAGAAAGTGGATAGGGTTTACAGAGAAAAAAAAATGAAAGGGTTTAGAGAGAGACCGTAAATCAATTGCATAAGATGAAATTTCTCCCATCTATATTTGAAGATTGAAGCATCATAATCGAGAATCAAGCGCCCATCGGTGACGATTTTTTTCGATCTTCTTTTTGTCTGGGATTTTAGCATTATCGGCTGAGTTACCTTGAGAATGAAGGCATCGCCGAATGAAGACAATGATTGAGAATGGAGAACTGAATAGGCGGTAAGATGTAAACGTGGGCTACGTTCATGCAAGGCTCATTCGCCAATTTTCATGAACAATGCCCATTAGTATGTCCCATACAATAAGACCATGTATACACTTGTTGGTTTAAAGGTTTTTTTTTTGGGCTCATAAAACTCATTCATGTATTGAATCTATGGACACTAACTATGTGTTGAAAACAAGGCCCATCTATAAGCATGAGGTGTATAGACTAATGAGGTGTGTTGTCTTGTCTTGTGTCTTGACACTTAATGGTCTAGTTGTTTGACACATAAGGGACACTTGTCTTGTGTCTTGACACCTAATGGTCTTGTGGCTTGACACATAAGGGACACTTGTCTTGTTTCACAACACCTAATGGACTTGTTGCTTGACACATACGGGGACACATGACACCCATGTAGTAACTTGTACAAACTCTATGATGGATTAGAGACTTGTATAAATAGAGATGGAGAATAAGATGGAAAGCTATGCTCTTGCTCATTAATTCAAGCTAGTCTCTCCATCACTAGTGCTTGAAGAATAGAAGAGAAAAGAGTATACAAGTTCATCTTCTAGTAAATAAAGAATTAAGGAGTTAAGCTTGTTGAAGAAAGGAGCTTATATTGGTTATAAGGAGCTTATATTGGTTCTAGTTAAAAGTTATTTCTAATCTCTGCAATAGAGAAAGGTATATAATTATTTCATGTTAATAATTACCTAATGTTCATATTTCCATATTGATTTTGTGACAAACATGAGTCCCTAGATTCTTGTGTGTTCATGAGAATTTTTGAATTGCTAACTTGTCTCATGAACACTACTTATAGAATGTATAACATGAGGTATCAAAGCTATGGGTGTGGAATTCATGTTTATTCAAAATCGTTTTGGCAAATTATCGAATTTTAATCTATGTTTTGTTGCCATATTGGAAATAAATTTTAAGAAGCTATATGAGTTGATTTTGAAACTTAAAATCCTTTTGTATTAAAGAACTCATTTAGTTTCATAAAAGCTTCTTTTGTGTTGGTTCAAAGTTATTAAAACCACTAATGAATTTTGGTTTTGATTTAAGAAGAACCTTATTTATGTGTTTTTATCGCCTTTCGAATTTTCGATAAAACTAGCCAAAGGTTAATTTTAGAACTTGTAAGAAGACAATATTAAAGTTCATTATGTTGGCTAATTAAAGTTTTGTTATAGTCAAATAATTGAAGTATATGAGAATTGTCTTTTATAAAAGTTTTAAATGAAAATTTGACATAAGAATAAAAGTTTAACCATGATATGTATAATTAATGAAAAGGTTGCCAAAGTGACATTTGAACTAATCTTACATATCTAAGAAGGTTAATTAACGTTCAAACTTATGTCGAGTAATTTGCATTAAACTACTTCGGTAACGTGTAATTTTTTTCAAAGAAGAATTATAAGTTGAATATTATTGTTAATGCTTTGTACCATCTAATCAACTTGGTTCTATTGCCCAAAGGTGATGAACCCTTTTGTGGTTAGACGATACACTAATGGACTCATTTATGTATGGTATTTAAATGATGAATGGTATGGTATATATCTTAATTTAGACCCAAAGGATAAATTTTGATATAGTTAACTTGCTTATAGTATATTGTCTAAATGTTTGCAGTATCTGCGCCGATATCCCTACATTCGCAAGCTGTCTGTTCCCTTGCTTACTGGCTCAAATTTTTCAGAATGGACCGAACATGTCAAGTTCACTTTAGGTGTTCTTGATATGGATCGAGCCCTTATGTCTGATAGACCTGCTACTCTAAATGTATCAAGTAGCACTGATGAGAAAAATTTGTTTGACGCTTGGAAAAAATCAAACAGACTAAGCATGATGTTTATGCGAATGGCTATTGCAAGCAATATAAAGTCATCCCTTCCTCAAACTGATAATGCTAAAGACTTCATTAATGCAGTTGAGGAGAGATTTCTTGCAGCCGATAAGTCTCTAGCTGGCACGCTAATGGCTCAACTCACTACCATAAAGTATGACGGTGTGAGAGGTATGCAAGAGCACTTAATTGAAAAATGACTAACATTGCGGCGAGACTTAATGGACTTGGTATGAATGTAGAGGAGCCTTTTCTTGTTCGTTTTATTATGAATTCCTTGCCTCCTCAGTATGGACCATTCCAGATGAATTACAATTCACTTAAGGAACAATGGAAAGTGAATGAACTATCTAGTATGTTAGTTCAAGAGGAGACAAGGTTAAGACAACAAGAAAGTTTCTCTACTAATCTTGTTACTCAAGAAGTGAAAAGAAAGAATTGGTAGCCCAAGAAAGGTAAGAAAGTTGTCGCACCAAAGAACCATGAACCTGCTTTAGGTCCCCAGGTTCATATTAAGAAGAAGGAATTCAGATGCCATTTTTGTAGAAAGATTGGACACTTTCAGGCAGATTGTCCAAAGCGTAAGGCTTGGTTCGAAAAGAAAGGTGAGCAGTTAGCTCTTGTATGTTTCGAATCAAATCTTGTTGAAATTCCTTCTAACACTTGGTGGCTCGACATGGGCGCTAATGTTCATGTTTCTAAAAGGATGCAGGGCTTTGTTTCAAGCCGAAACCCAAGTCAGACTGAACGTTTCGTTTTTATGGCAAACCAGATTTCTTCTGAAGTTTTCTGTTGGAACCTATCGTTTAAAACTTGATACTGGTTGTTTTTTGGATTTGTATAATACTCTTTTTGTTCCAACCGTATCTCGTAATCTAGTTTCTATGTTTCAACTAGATCTTTTGGGTTATAAACTGTCTTTAGGAAATCAACGTTTTGACTTGTATAAAAATAAATGTGTTATAGGTTCTAACGTTTTATATGATAAACTTTATAAAATCAGTCTTGATAATCAGTTTGCTGAATCTATTTTAAGTCTGCATCCTAATGTAAGTTTTGGAATTGAGCATAAAATAAACGAGAACTCTAGCAACTTGTGGCATAAAAGATTGGGGCATGTCTCCAAAGAAAGAATTATGAGATTAATGAAGGATGGGATTTTGTCAAACCTAGACTTCACCGATTTCGGGATGTGTGTCGATTGTATAAAAGGAAAGACAACAACACACACCATGAAAGGAGCCACAAGGAGCAGAGAACTTCTTGAGATCATCCATACTTATATTTGTGGACCTCTCTCCATTGCATGTATTGGTGGAGAGAAATATTTCATCACATTTATAGATGATTTTTCACGTTATGGGTATATCTATTTGTTACATGATAAATCTCAGGCAGTAACTGTTGTTGAGATTTTTATCACTGAGGTTGAAAGACAATTAGATAAAAATGTGAAAATCATCAGGTCAAACAAAGGTGGTGAATATTATGGAAGGTATGACGAATCGGGACAACATCCTGGTCCGTTTGCTAAACTCTTAGAAAAGCTTGGCATTTGCGCATAGTATACAATGCCAAGAACGCCTCAGCAGAACGGTGTTGCTGAAAGGCGTAATAGAACTCTAATGGATATGGTTAGGAACATGATGAGCAACTCTACTGTACCCATTATGTTATGGGGTTAAAACTGCTGCATATGTCTTAAACCGAGTTTCTAGTAAGTCAGTTCCTAAAACTCCTTTTGAGTTATGGACTGGTAGGAAACCCAGTTTAAGGCACTTTCGTGTCTGGGGTTGCGCAGCAAAAGCTAGAATCTATAACCCACAAGAAAAGAAATTGGACTCAAGAACTATCAGTGGGTTCTTTATTGGATACCCTGATAAATCCAAAGGGTATAGATTTTATTGTCCTAACCATACCACTAGAATGGTTGAAACTGGCAATGCAAGATTCCTTGAGAATCATGAGAATAGTGGGAGTACTGAACCACAAAATGTGGTTATTAAAGAAGTAAGGGTAACTGTTCCCATACCCTTACCTATTGAAAATATTGTTGTTCCTCATGAAAACTATCCAACTGTTGATAGTGAACAACAATTGATGGACCCACAATCTCATGATCCAGTAGAGTTACGCAGATCTCAGAGAATAAGGAAGTCTGTGATCTTCTTCTGATTATTTAGTATATCTTCAGGAATCTGAATATGACATTGGGACAAGTAAGGAAGATCCAGTTTCATTTTCACAAGCAGTAAATAGCAATAATTCTTCTAAATGGATTGATGCAATGAATGAAGAGTTGAAATTTATGAAACAGAACAAAGTCTGGGATCTGGTTCAATTGCCTGAAGGGTGTAAGAAAATCGGGTGTAAATGGGTCTTCAAGACCAAACTCGACTCTAAAGGCAAAGTTGAACGATATAAAGCCAGACTTGTTGCAAAAGGTTTCACTCAGAAAGAAGGCATTGATTATCATGATACATTTTCGCCTGTATAAAGAAAAGACTCATTTAGAATTATTATGGCTTTAGTGGCTCATTATGGTCTAGAGCTTCACCAAATGGATGTGAAAACAGCTTTTCTAAATGGGAGTTTAGAGGAAGAGGTCTACATGGAGCAACCAGAAGGTTACTCAGAAATAAGTATGGAACATATGGTGTGTAAATTGAATAAGTCAATATATGGACTTAAGCAAGCCTCCAGACAATGGTTCCTTAAGTTTAATGATACCATTGTGACCTTCGGATTTAAAGAAAACATTGTTGAACAATGTATATATCAGAAGGTCAGTGGGAGTAAGTTCATATTTTTGATCTTATATGTGGATGACATACTCCTAGCCACTAATGATCTTGGTTTATTGTGAAACCAAAAAATTTCTCTCTAAGAACTTTGAAATGAAAGATATGAATGAGGCAAAATTTGTGATCGGGATCGAAATTTTTTGAGATCGAAAACAAGGTTTACTTGGTTTATCTCAGAAGAGCTATATCAAAAAAGTTTTAGAGAGATTTTGGCATGAAAGATTGTGCACCGACTGATACACCAATACAGAAAGGAGATAAGTTAAGTCTCATGCAATGTCCTAAGAATGAATTTGAAAGAAAAGGAATGGAAAGTATTCCTTATGCTTCTGCAGTAGTAAGTCTTATGTATGCGCAAGTTTGTACCCGTCCAGACATTAGCTTCGCAGTAGGAATGCTTGGTCGTTACCAAAGTAACCCAGGGATGACTCACTGGAAAGCAGCAAAGAAGGTGATGCGGTACTTAAAAGGAACGAAAGACTATAAGCTTACTTTGAGAAGAAAAGATAACCTGGAAGTAATAGGTTACTCAGACTCCGACTTTGCTGGATGTACTGATAGTAGAAAATCCACTTCTGGATATGTGTTCCTATTAGCTGGAGGAACGATATCATGGAGAAGTATTAAGCAAAGTATTTATGCATCTTGCACAATGGAGGCTGAGTTTATGGCATGTTATGAAGCCACAATTCATGCTTTATGGCTGCGGAATTTTATCTAAGGACTTGGACATGTCGACTCTATTGCCAAGCTGCTGAGAATTTATTGTGATAATACGGCTGCAGTATACTTCTCTAAAAATGATAAGGATTCGAACTCATGAGGAAGCAAACACCTTGAGCTCAAATATCTTATTGTAAAAGAGGAGGTTCGGAAACATACAGTAATTGTAGAACATATTAGTACCATGTGTATGGTAGCTGATCCACTAACTAAGAGTTTGGTATCTAAGACCTTTAAGGAACATATTGCAACGATGGGTCTTAGTAATCCTTGTATCGTAGTGGATTGATATGTATGTAAGTTTCTACAAATACTAATTGAGATCTCATGAATGTCATGTTTCTAAATTCTTGTTTACTCATATGGGCATAATCGAAATGAGTAAAAGTGACAAGAATAGTCTTGATTAGACAGGAATAGTCTTAATCAGACATAGCTGAATTGAAACAAAACCACTTATGTACTAGGTTTTGTATCTAATCTCCAATGAATGGTAATGTCAGGAAGTTGCTAAAGTCGTGGTACGTGGAAGGAAATATGTCACTTTAAGACATGTAACCGCTATGACTCGTATTAGTAGCCTACCTGTTAATGAGATTGTGTTCACTAGATATGAATGAAGTTATTTTTTTAAATGCGCACATGTATGTTTTGAGCCTAAACCTCAACCAATACATTTACTAAAAGTTTTAAATGATCTTTGAAAACCTAAAATTTTGTTTTCAATTGTATGGTCCAAGTGGGAGAATGTAAACATGGACTATGTTCATGCAAGGCCCATTCGCCAATTTTCATGAACAAGGCCCATTAGTATGTCCCATACAATAAGACCATGTATACACTTGTTGGTCTAAAGGTTTTTTTTTTGGGCTCATAAAACTCATTCATGTATTGAATCTACGGACACTAACTATGTGTTGACAACAAGGCCCATCTATAAGCATGAGGTGTATAGACTAATGAGGTGTGTTGTCTTCTCTTGAGTCTTGACACTTAATGGTCTAGTTGTTTGACACATAAGGGACACTTGTCTTGTGTCTTGACACCTAATGATCTGTGGCTTGACATATAAGGGACACTTGTCTTGTTTCATGACACCTAATGGACTTGTTGCTTGACACATAAGGGGACACATGACACCTATGTAGTAACTTGTACAAACTCTATGATGGATTAGAGACTTGTATAAGAGATGGAGAATAAGATGGAAAGCTATGCTCTTGCTCATTAATTCAAGCTAGTCTCTCCATCACTAGTGCTTGAAGAATAGAAGAGAAAAGAGTATACAAGTTCATCTTCTAGATTGTAAAGAATTAAGGAGTTAAGCTTATTGAAGAAAGGAGCTTATATTGGTTTTAAGGAGCTTATATTGGTTCTAGTTAAAAGTTATTTCTAATCTCTAATGGAGAAAGGTATGTAATTATTTCATGTTAATAATTATAACATAAGATACCTTGAGAATTGAAGAGATTTGTCTCAGTTGTTGATGATTTCTCATTATTTTGCTCCATAAAACTCGACCCCATTTTTGCCAAACAAACAGAGTTTGACTCCAAAATCTCCTTCTCTGGCACCCTTGTTTAACTTCATTTCTTCGGAACCTGGTTTTTCTGCTGGTGAAATCCTCAAAATACTGACGTTCAAATAATCTCTTAATCCTTGATTCAACTACAAGCTTTATTGAATCATTTCTAATCGATTTCTTTGGTAGTTCCGATTCGATCGTCTGAATCTTCATCTTTGAAGGCATGGAAAACAATAATTTGCCTCAATTACACAAATTTCAATGAACCGCAATACCTTCGTGTCTGAGATATTAATCTCTAAAAGCTAGTGCAAGCTAGTGCAGCTAGTTCTCAAAGACGCCATTGTTTGCTTACTTACACAAAGAGAAGTTGTAGAGAGAGAAAAGTTTTTCATAGAGGGGGGGGGATTTTAAAATGAGAGAGAAGGGTTGCAAAAACAATATCTCTTCTGTATTTCAAAAAAATATTTAATAAAAGAATTTAATGGAGATATTTAAAGAGAGAAAGAAAAGAAAAAAACAGAAGAGATAGAAAACATCAGGTCTGTATTTTTTCTTTTGATGGAGATTAAATTAGGAGATGAAGATGATAGATAAAGGGCTGCAAATAAATAAACAAGAAATATAAGGGACGAAAATAGGTATAGAGGAAGAAAAAGACAAAAAGGCATTACTGTGAAGTTCTTGTTTGGCTTTTTCAGTAAATATGTGA
>BEHA01050457.1:1757264-1770712 GCA_002897215.1 Eschscholzia californica subsp. californica | reverse complement strand
AACATCTCGGCATTTATGGATACTTAGGAGACCACAAGAGAGACCGGTCACACTTTAAGGGGTCAACCAGGAAAAAACCCACAAAGTTACAACTATAGAAATAGGCTATAGCACCGAAGAAAGATATAGAAGACGAGGTGTTTTTCTAAGAGAACAAAAATGAAGGGTGCCCGGGGGAGTTCTTTAGCAATTTGAGTGAGGACATTCCATTCACAAAGGAAACTTTCCTCTTGGGTCCAAAAGTTTGGCCCTAATACTACCCAATGTCCACTCATAATCGGAAAAGGAACCTCAGCCCAAAAAAGAGCTCAAAAATCATATCAGGTCTAGTTTGTCATCTTTTGTCTCCTATGTGATCATCTAAGCTGTATTATTTCCCCAAAATACCAAATTTAATCTTTTATAAATACACTAACTGTTTAAAAACATTTTGGCTTCTTCTCACGAGCTACTTTTGAAATTAGATTTTTTTTCGTTTCCATTCTCTTCCCCGGTTGGGAAAGAAAGCAACTCACATGAAAAGCAAGTAACTCTGTATTTTTCTACACCTAGGCATCTTTATGCTCATTCATCTTCATTTCAGCCTTTTTTTTTGTTTGTTTTAGAGGTAGAAATATTTAATTTTTAGAATCATTATGTTTTCATCTTGTTTTAGAGAAACAAACGTTTAATGTTTTATGTCGAGGTTTGGTGAATAACCTTCAAGCATTAGTTGCTCTGTTAGTCCATCTGAAGTAGAGTATACATCTGAACTTTTCTTGTGAGATTTATATGCTGTCATGAAATAGTGCAGATCACCACAAGCCTCAATCCAGCTATACCCTGGGAACTTTTTCACGCCTTTGTCTTTCATTCCTGCTCGAACATCTGCAGTTTCATTTCTTCGATAAGCATCTTTATAAATATTCGAGAGAAGTACATAATATCCAGAATATTGTGGTTTTAATTCCATTAGATGTTTGGCTGCAATTTCAGCCAAAGTAATATTTATGTGGATCCTACAACCACCAAGCAATGCACCCCATCTTCGAGTCGACCAACTCTTCCTAAGTTATCTAGAATACATGTATAGTGCTCAATATCGGGTTTGATATGATATGCGCTTGACATGATTTTGAGAAAATGCAATCCTTCTTCAACCAAACCTCCATGGCTACAAGCCGATAATAGAGATATGAAGGTTATCTTGTTCGGCCTCCACCCGCCCTCTTGCATCTCATAAAACAGAAAGATTGCCTAGTTGGGACAAGCATTTATACCATAAATTTTTATTATTGTGTTCCAAGAAACATCATCTCTATATTCCATCTCATCGAAAACTTTCTTGGTCTCTTCTATGCACCCACATTTTCCATACATATCCATACGAGCATTTTGAACAACAAGATAACCTTCGAGAAAACCACTTCTTGTTATGTACCCATGCGCTACCGATCCTCGTCGATGAGCCCTTAACTCTCCACATCCATTTAAAACAGAGATGAATGTAAATTTGTCAGGTTTTCTATCTTCAGAGTGCATTTGATAAAATAACTCTAGGGACTAATTAAAATGATGGTTAATGGCAAAACTGTTAGCCATGGAGTTCCAAGAAACTACATCCTTCTCAGGCATCCTTAGGAAAACTCGAATGGACGATTCAATATCACCTCTTCTAACATACATTGCAATTAGAGCATTGTTTACTGATGTGTTCGATTCAAATCCAACTTTAAAAGCATGAGCATGGATCTCCAAACCAGTTAATGTTGAAGGACTGCATTCTGGCAGGAGCAAAGTAAGAGGAACCTTAGAGAGACTTTTCGTTTCTCCATCACATTGAACTACCATATCTCGAAACAAGCTACTTATGAACCCAACAATCATTGAGATCCATAATTTACTTATTTTCACCTGGACTCCATCAAATAATAGATTCGCATATTCCATAAAACCATGGTAAGCATAACCAGAAGCAAAGAAAGAACGAAACTTGTCAACATCAACAGAATCAAATGCTATTTTCTGTTGCTGCCTTATTGTAAATCCATGGACGTCTTTTAACATACGTAACGAAATTCCCGTCGGTATGATTGGCAGAAGAGTATTAAACATGGTTGAGTTGGGTGTCACTAGACTATCTTGAAGAAGCAACACTCTCCGTAAAGTTTCAAATGTTATTTCCACATTACCACACCTAACACAACTTGCCATTATTGAACTCCAACTGCTTATTCCAACTTTAATCCCTGATTTTGTCATTAGTTCTAAGGCCTCCAAAGCGTTGTCCCAATACCCATTTTGGGCGTACCAAAAACCATTGTATTCCAAGTAACTTCATTTCTTTGAGGAATTCTATCGAACATTTGCAAGCATCCCAAAAATGCCCACATTTGACATACAAATCCAGTAGAGAACTCATACCAAAAACATCACAATCATACCCATTAACAATCATAAACCCATGAATCTGCCGTCCAAATTCAACAAGTTTTAAAGCATAGCATGATTTAAGAACAAAAGGGTAAGTGAATTGGTTGGGAAGAAAACCCATAACCAACATATGGGAGAATAACCCAATTGCATCATCATAACAAGTAGAATCAACATAAGTACGGATCATTGTATTATAGAAAAATTGATTAAGTTTCTTCCCGAGAATAGAATTAAAAATAAAACAAGCTGAATCGGCCTCACTCACACAGTAATAAAAGTAAAGGAGCTTGCTTGAAAGGTAGATATCCTTAGAGAGGCCATGAAGAACCAGTTGAGCATGAATTTGAGCACCTTCTCGATGAGAAAGGATAGTTGGATATTGGTCTAGTTTTTCGAGTAGAGTGTCATATGAGGATTTGGAAGAGAGGGAAGTATGGGTAATAGTGGATGATTTTGATGAAGAGAGGTTGTTTAAGGAGTATGTTATGCTGGTCAGATTAGTACTAGTGGTGATTGTGGAGGGAGAACCTAAACTTGGAATGAAAGAAGAGGAATGGAGGGAGAAATTATTATAAGAGTATGAGGCCCTTGAGAAAGATGAATCAAGCCCTCTGAGCTACGTATTAAGAGAACCCAGAACTTTTGAAGCACAACCAATGGTGGATATTAGCCTACAAAAAACGAGTGTTTGCTCCAAATGCACAAGCTAAACCAGAAAGATGTTTACACACGAGCTCTCAACACCTCTCCTACCTTTGGCATCGACCATATGGCCATTTGAGCTGTAAAGGTCGAAGGATTCTGCAATCAAAGATGATAGTACGTGGACTTCCACACCTTTCTGACTAAAGTATGACATGGCCAGACTGTATAAATGGAAAGTAACATAGAGATGTTATGACAAAGAAAAACACTTGGAGAACAACTCAGAAGTTGGAGCTGATTCACACTGATATTTGCGATCCTATATCACCTGAGTTTACCAGTGGAAAGAGGCAATATTGTGTTCCATTGATGACTTCAGTCGGAAATGATGGGTGTTTTTACTAGTTGAGAAGTCAGCAACTCTGAATTGTTTTAAAAGCTTTAAACTATGATGGAAAAGGAGACAAGGGTTTCTTTTATGGAAATTATGAAAAACCTTGGCTTCTCAGATCACTGGTGCAACCTGATTCACCAATGCATTTCCACTTCCTCTATGTCGGTTCTTATTAATGGGCGCCCAGGCCCAAAATTCTTCCCATCTAGAGGCATCAGACAAGGTGACCCCCCCTCTCCCTTCCTTTCCACTTTGGCCATAGAGGGCCTTAGTAGACTCATAACCACGATCTTTAGTCCCGACCAGTTCCTAGGATTTCCAACTAATAACCCCAATCTTACCATATCTCACTTCCTCTTCACTGATGACTGCATCATCTTTGGCAAAAATTCAATTGAGAACATTCACAACCTTAAAAACATTCTCAATACCTTTGCCCCGCTTCGGGTCAAATGATTAACTACTCTAAATCAAACATCTTCTACTCTAAAAACTCTCATCTGGCCTAGGTTTAAGCGTCTCATCATGCGCACCCTAAAAATTAAATATGCTTCCACCTCCAAAAAATACTTGGGTGCTCAACTGTTCATAGGTGCGCAAAAAACCAAAGTCTTTAATAACATTCTTGAGCAAATCAAAAACAAACTTTCCAAATGGAACCATTCCTTCCTCTCTCAAGCTGGTCGCACAATTGTCATCTCAACTGTAGCCGCGGTCGTTCCCCGATACCAGATGCAATGTTTTGCCATTCCCAAAGGCATAAGAAAACGCATAACGACTTTGCAAAAGTCCTTCTGGTGGGGAAAGTCCAAAAGTATATGCACCAAAGCGTGGTCATATATATGTCTCCCGAAAAAGTTAGGAGGTTTAGGCATTCATCATCCTCAACTCGCTAATATTACCCTCCTCAGCAAACTAGCCTGGCGGCTAAAGTCGAATCCTAATGCCATTTGGGTTCAATTACTTAAAGCCAAATACTTCCCTAACTCTGTCTCTCCGGGACCCACTAAATCTCACCACTCGTGGAATTGGAAAGTCCTCAAAAAACATTACGATAACATAGAGAATCTCATCCCCTGAGAAGTTCAACATTTGGACTGATAACTGGATCCCTGGTCTCAATAGCCCTCTTCCAGATGCCTATAACTCTAATCTGATCAAAGTCTCGCAACTAATCACTAATGACGTTGGAACGACGAGATCCTAAGTATCAATTTCGATGAACCCACCCAAAATCTCAGCAAAGCAATCCCACTTTACAATGAAGGTACAGATCAATTGAGATGGGCACTCATAGAAGCTGGTAACTTCTCGGTGAAATCCATGTATCAACACTTAAGTATCAACAGTAATATGCCCCACCTCAACCACCTCAATCGATTAACTGGAATTTTATTTGGTCTAGTCCTACTGAATACAACTTTTTATCTGGAAAATTTACACTAAAGCACTCCCAGTCAGGGAGCGAATCGGAAAGTATATAGATAACAATCTTGCATGCCCGAATTGCTCGAATACAGAAACCATAGAAGATGCACTTCTACATTGCCTATTACCAAAAATTATTTGGTTCTATTTTAACATTCTTTCGTCTAACATTACTTCGTTAACCGATTGGATTTTTTCATGGCAGGATCAGAATCAAAATAGCTATACATCTAACGATATTCATTTTGTTACTATTCTATGGCATATATGGAAAACTCGGTGTGATCATTGCTTTCGGCATACAATCAATAGCACTAGTTCAGTTATAAAATCGATTTTGGCCTTTCCTAAAACCAGCAGAGCTATAATCCAGCCGACTTCTAGTCGGGTGGAAAAATGGCAACCCTTGATGTCACCTTACTTGAAAATTAATGTTGATGCATATATTACAAATATTAATGCTAATATCGACATCAGTCTTATAGTTTATGATCATTCAAAATTCATAGAAGCACAGATAAAATCGACTCGAGCTAGAAACAGTGAAGAAAGTGAGGCAATTGATATTCTCCAAGCGCTTACCTGGGCGAAGGAAAACCAGCACAACATAATAATTGTTGAAAGCGATAATATCAACCTTATCAAGCACCTGAAAAGCCCAAGACACAAAATTCAATGGAAATCGATGATCCACATTCGAAGAATCAAAGAAATCAGGAACCGTCTTGAAAGCGTCAAATTCAGTCATGCCAAGAGAATGTTTAATACCCAGGCAGACAAACTAGCTAAATGGGCTCGCAAGAAGATTAGATTTAAGACTTGGACTAACGTATCGTACTTTTTAGTTACTATGTATTATAATGGTACTCTCGTTACTTAATAATATTCCACAGTTCAACAAAAAAAAAAAAAAAACTGATAGGGGAGGAGAATTTACTTTGAATGAGTTCAAAGAGTTCAGTACAGAACAAGGAATCGAAAAGTAACTGACTACAACTTATACTCCACAACACAATGGCGTAGCTAAACGAAAAAATAGAACCGTAATAAACATGGTTTGATCGATGCTTTCTAAGAAATAAATTTCAAAGATTTCTGGTCGAAGGCAGTAAATTGGACGTTTTATATTCTAAATAGGTGTCCGACATTAGCAGTTAAGGATATCACACCGCAAAAAGCGTGAAGCGGGATAAAACCTTCTATTGATCATTTATGTATCTTTGGCACATTCCAAATGTGAGAAGAGGTGAGATTGATAATAAAAGTTTCCTGTGTGTTTTTTGGAGTTAGTCAAGAGCCCAAGGGGTATAGATTGTTTGATCTTAGCAATAAGAAGATTGTGGTCATTCGAGATATAGTTTTTGAAGAAGAAAAACAATGGGATTGGGATGTGTCTTATGAAAGGTAAATTATTCTAGACTTAAATTAGGGTGAAAACGAAATGGACGATAGAACGAGTGATGATGATAGTGAAAATATCAATGATGGTGAAGATCGAAACTGTAGTATAAAGATTAAATGAAGGTAGAGTACGGGGTCCTCCGATTTGGATGCAAGATTATATATGTTATTGGGGAAGGATTATCTGATAATGAAGCAAATATGGCATTGGTTGGGTCAGCTGATCCTATTCATTTCAGTGAGGCAGTCCAGAATGAAACTTGGAGGCGCGTTATGGATTGTGAAATCAATTCCACAGAGAAGAACAAGACATGGTCACGTACTGAGCTGCCACTCAGAGAAAAAAAAATCAGGGTGAAATGGGTTTACAAAACGAAGTACAATGAGCATAGGGACATTGATAAGTACAAGGCAAGGCTCATCTCTAAGGGGTACTCACAAATGCATGACATTGATTACATAGAAGTGTTTGCACCGACGGCCAGGTTGGATACCGTGAGGACGGTTATTGCTTTAGCGACACAAAGAGAGTGGAAAATATTTTAATTGAATGTAAAATCGCCCTTTCTTCCTGGTGAGTTGCACGAAGATGTGTATGTTGAACAACCACAAGAGTATAAACAAAATGACAGGGAACATCTGGTTTATAAGTTACATAAAGCTTTGTATGGACTAAAACAAGCTTCACGAGCTTGGTTTAGTCGAATCAAAGCACATTTCGTCAGCGAAGGTTTTCAAAAGTGTGATAGCGAGCAGATACTATTCACTAAGAAAAGCAGGGACATAAAGATCATCATTGTAAATATTTATGTTGACGATTTAATATTTACTGATGATGATGAACCTATGGTAACTAAGTTCAAAAATTTAATGATGAGAGAATTCGACATGTCAGACTTGGGGAAGATGCGGTTTTTTCTTAAGATTGAAGTGTTACAAAGATCAGATGAAATTTACATATCTCAAACGAAATACGCGTTAGAAGTATTGAAGAGATTTGGTATGATGGCGAACAATTCAATGAATAATCCAATAGTCAGTGCAAAATCAACAAAGATGAAGATGGCACTGCAATAGATGAAACGTAATACAAGCGAATGGTGGTTAGTTTAATGTATCTCATGATTACAAGATCAGATATGATGTTTGTCACTTGTCTCGTTAGTAGATACATGTTTAAACCAACAGATCTTCATCTGCAAGTAGCCAAAAGGGCACTACAATATTTGAGAGGGACTCTAGACTTTGTAATTTATTACAAAAAAGGAGGAAGTGGTAAATTGGTTGTATTTACGGATAATGACTGTGCTGGAGATATGGACGACATAAAGAGCAAAAATGGGTATGTGTTTTTTATAAGCTCTGAAGCAGTTTCATTGAGTTCAAAGAAGCAACCAATAGTGACTTTATCTATAACAGAGGCAGAATTTGTGGCAGTTGCGATATCTGCATGTCAACTCTTTGAATAAAAAGGATTTTGAATGAAGTGGGGTATTCGGATGGAGAGCGCAACCACGTGAGTTGTGATAACAGTTCAATTATCAAATTGTCTAGGAATCAAATGATGCACAGGCGTAGCAAACACATTGACTTGAGTTACTATTTCTTAAGAAATCTTTCTCAGGAAGGTATGATTGCTTTGGTTCCTTGTGGAAGCGAAGATCTGGTAGAAGATTTGATGACCAAGCCTCTGAAGCTTGATGTCTTTTCGAAGTTAAGAGAGTTGTTGGGTGTTGGAAAAGTTCCTGATGTAAACTGACTGGAATTTGCAGTAAGTTTAAGGGAAAGAATAAAGGGTTATTTAGTCTTCATATTAGTTTTGATTTAGTCTTAGCTTCAGTTAATAGTCTCTAGTCTTTTGGGATTTTTGTTTTGAATTTTTCTTTGCACTTACTAAGTAGAGACTATTTTTTAGCAATTTAGTTCAGTCATTGAATAACAATGGTTATTTATACAGTCATTGATACTGCATAAATAACCATTGTTATATATTCAATAAAAGATTCAGGATATTCAATCCAGTTCTTTGTTTAAGTTATTTACTTGTTTTTATTGTCAACAACTTATACACTTCAATCTATAATACATATTCATAGAATTTTTTTGAATTTGAATATTCTAAGTTTTAGTTTTTCAACTCTCTCTCTTTAGGGTTTATTGTCAAACTTCAAATAGGGTTATGAGTTTATCTACCTTTTGATTTATAGAGTTATGAGAATTTGATTAAATCAAACTCAAGGAAAGTTTAAAATAAAAAAAAATCAGATTAGGGTTAGGTTTTATTTTAGTTTATCTCTTTAAATTTTTTACTTTGAGGATATATCTGATATGAATGATTCTAAGATTTCTCTGAAAAATTACATCAATACTAGAACTTAACCTATAGTAAATTTTTTGTTAGAAAATTCGAATTACTTTAAGTAAAGAGTCTGGCCCAGCTAACATGAAATCCTGGTTCGGCACCTGTAGGAGACGTAGGAACAACTTCGTCTGATGACCATTAATTAGGCTTTTTAGATGGGTCGAGCAGCCGGATCATCACTCGTGGCTCGGTAAAGCCCGTTCGAGCCCGATTATTTTAACTGGCTCATTGGTTAACAAGAGTATTCAACTCGGCCAACCCCTAAGAAAAATGTGAATATTAAAATTATACACAAGTAAATTTCAGCAACACAAAAAACAGTGTTAACTTTTGCTTCTTGCTTTTAACTGTATTATGAACAAGAAAATAACTTCACAAAGAAACATTCACAAAAATTTGAGAACAAAAAAGAATTACAAAAACTATAAAATCATCATTGGTAAGATCCCATGGATATTGTTGCATTCTCAGATATTCAGATTAACAACGAAACTTTGATAGGCCGTTATAGTTGAAATGTGTTTCTGATCTGAAAACAAACACATTGGAGTTATTTGGCCTGCCATAAATTTGTGGTTGATACACATTTTTTTGTTAATTTTAACCGTATTTTGGACAAACCAACATCTTAAAAAAACCAACATTCACAAAACGTTTCAAACAAAAATAAAAATTACAAAAACAAAACCTATAAGATCATCATTTGGAAAGATCCCATCGACATAGTCGCTTTCTCATATACGAGGATCGCGAAAACTTTGATAATGAAAACAAATTTGTGATAAGACATTTAGAATTCTGAAATTTAATATCAACTTATACATATTCATGAGACGTATGAGCATTTAATATTTGTATTTGTGTGTTTCATATATTGTTTGCAGGTTATATGTATCCATTATCGAAGTCCATAGTATTCATCAGTATCTAGGATTGATACGAGGGAGATGGAATACTTCTTGATAGGACATCGATATAAATCAATTCGCAGTTTTATCGACTTTAGGAATCGTCGATATGGAAACTGTAGCATCACATACTCCGATACTAAAGGAGTGGCTTATCTCAGCCATCGGAGTGGGAGTCTCTGGTATGTGGTGTTGGCACACTTAGGTGGGTCGAACAGGATCACCGTAATGAAATACGTCGTAAATGGTCACATAGACGTATGGTTCATTACATCGATTACAGATATGAGTACACTGTCACTAGGTGAATAGTGATAGAGCTATTGTAGTCTAGTATGGAGTATGGGAGTGCCCCCTTTAGGCAGCATTAACTTAAGTGGTAAACCCCGAGGTGTGAAAACGCATGTGTCTCCTCATGAGATATATAAGATCTATGTAGTTATATGCTGGTTACTAATGGATTAACAAGATGTAAATGATCCTCCATGGTGACAAACCATTCCCGGAGAGACATTCACGGATGCTCAACAACGATATCCTGTGGTGGACGTAGATAAGTCATGTGGGTTGATGGATCCACTTGGCCGGTTCAATAATAGGCTTTGGGTCCTAATCTTAAAGCTCTAAACCATTGATGCACATTAAGGGTATTTCAGGAAAGAATAAGAGATAAAAACTGAAGATAAGGATTAGGGTTTAGAGAAAGCAATGGAGGTGGGACCCACATGGGGGAGGCAGCACATCTAGGGGTAAAACCCTAGGCGCCTAAATCGACTCGCCTGACCTATATAACCCCCCTCTCCATTCTCTAAAAAAATACACACATTCTCATTCTCTAAAACAGATTAGAATCTCCTTTCAGTTTCTTCTTCTTCCGGTTATACTCTTTCAGGTTGACTCTTCCACTGAGGTCTAGCATCATAATTGGAGGAGTTCATTAAGATTAAGAAACTAAGGGGAAGCATTATCTTCTAGTAGAAACCCTACTAGAATTCGGACTTGAAAAATTGCAGTTTTACTTCGTAACAGAAACGTGCAGATTTGAGCACCTTCTGAGCCGAATCAGCCTAGGGTTATTTCTGACAAAGTTGTTCAGAATACGATTTACAGTTGATCCTCAAAGTTTCAGAGCATTTGGAGTTATATCCAGAGAGTTTTAGCCGAAATACTACAACAGTTCAGATTAAGCATAAATCAGAGAGGTTGCGGATAGGTTGCGGATTGATTCTATTTCTTATTTATTCAATCCAGAACTCTCAGGTATGATCTAATATTATCTTTTTGATTGCTTTATGTTTCTGATCGAAAGAAAAATATCCCCACTGGACCTATGTGGCCCACCGTATAGTGGTGGTTGATTCATAAAATCCTATTACATGTAACCGCATTATGAATAAAACAACATCTTTACAAAACAATCACTCACAAAAAGTAAAAAAGTAAAAAATTGCAAAAACTATAAGATCATCATTTGACAAGATCCCATGGATATTGTCGCATTCTATGATATTCAAATCAATTGCCAAAACTTTCATGAGGCATTATAGTCGAAATGTGTTTGTGACTGAAGACAGACATCACACTCGAGCTACTTGGCTCACCACAAAGTTAAGGTTGATACACAATTTTTTGTTACTTCTAAACGTATTATGAACATGACAATATCTTTCAGATAAAAAAATTAACAAAAAGTTGAGAACCAAAAAAATTACAGAAGAAGAATAAAATAAGTTTATCATTTGACAAGATCGCATGGACATAGTTGCATTCTTAGATATTCAGATCAATGCCAAACCTTTGATAAGCCATCATAGGAAATCTATTTCTGATATGAAGACAGACATCACAATAGAGCTATTTGGCCCACCATAAAGTTATGGTTCATACGTGAATTCTTATTATGGACAAAACAACATCTTTACAAAACAAACATTCACAAAAAGTGAAGAACAAGTTTTTTTTACAAAAAACTATAAGACTGTCACTTAGTAAGATCCCATTGATATAGTCACATTATGGCCTATTCGAATAAATCCCAAAACTACGATAAACCATAATAGTCGAAAGGTGTATCTGATCCAAAGACATACATCACACTAGAGCTATTTGGCATACCATAAAGTTGTGGTTGATACATGAATTCCCTTTTACACGACCATCACAATCACTTTAGTATTTTATAATTTCATACACTTAGTATTACATTAACGGAAAAAAAGATAGCATAACATTACGAAAAGAAGATTGCATGCACTGCTGATGTAGTTTTTTAATCTTCAAATTCTCAGCACAATTGCAATTGTAGTCTTGATTAGTCCACCTGCTTTGTCTTTCCATTTCAAACCTGTTGATCTAACAACATTTTCGTTTCCACTTCATCTTCATCATTAGAACAGTTGCCACCTGAGCTCGAACTAAGATCCACTTTGACGCATTGTTGTCAGAGAAGAAGCACAAAATTCCTCTGAACAATTAAATTCTCTATCTGTAACCAATACATAATCATCATTTGAACCATCCAAACCCTTGTGATTGTAGAGAAAGAAGAGTAGAGCAGGAGTAATGAAGATGGATTCTTTTGTGGTGGTGGAGTTAAGAAAAAGAGACGTAGAAAACAAATTCTAGTGAAACTTGGTCTCTCTTGAAGACGACCATTACTAAAGAAATGGTCTTGGCAGAGATTTTAGAACGTTGGACAATTAGGGGGCCAAATTTTATAATTTATCACAATTTGGGAGCCAATTGGAATAACCCGAGTCTTTATGCCCAAAAGCAACCACCATTATAATTTATAAAGGCCAGCGCATTGGGGAAAGCTAAAAAGTTTCCGGGGTGTGAAGACTTGGTCAAAAATTGGTCAATTTTGTTTGACAATTTTATTTAGGGGGAAAGCAAAATACTTCTCCACCTCACCTCACTCTCTCTCCACCTCACCTCTATCTTCTCCGATTAGGTCGCCGGCCGGAAAATTTTCCGGCCGGCGACCAAATCGGAGAAGACAAAGAGGTGAGGTGGAGAGAGAGTGAGGTGAGGTGGAGATAGATTGAGGTGAGGTGGAGTGTTTTTTTTTTTATTTCCCCTTAAAATTTATTTCCCCGGAAAATCTCTAAAATTTTACATATTCCCTTTAAAATTTCATACCCCGGAAACTATTTAGCTTTCCCCAAAGCGCTGGCCTTTATAAAGCGTGAGTTGTTAGAAACCTCCACAATAATGACGGAAAAAACATGGAGAGGCGACATCTTGGTTTTGATGTTGGTTGCCCTCCCTGGACTCTTTGACTTTCTTACAGTTGCATCAACAACATGCGGCGACGATCACCTAAATTCGTATGATATTCCTACTACCACCACCATCAACCACCGGCGTTTATGCCGAATCTTCAACACTACCACCTCCTCGTTACAGGCAACTAACTCAAAACGCACTACTAAGGGGGGGGGGGGGGGGGGGGGGGGGGGGGGGGGTAGTGGTTGGGGATTTGGAGGGACATTGCCATGTCCCTCCAAATCCTATGTTATTGGTTAGGGACATTTTAAATGTCCCCAAATGTCTGTGTTATTGGTTGGGGACATTTAAAATGTCTCTAAATGTCCGTGTTATTCGTTTGAGACATTTCAAATGTCCTGAAATGTCTGTGGTATTCGTTAGAGACACGAAATTAAGGACATTTCAAGACAAATTGGTTTCGGAGACATGTGAGGACATTTTAGTGTAAATTTGGAGAGCTTTTGGAGAGAAAATGTCTCTCAAAATATGGAAGATTCTTGTGGACATTTCATTAAGAAATATAAAAATAATTATTATTATCAAATTAGATTAAATAATTTATAATAAATAATATATAAAAATATTAATTATTATAATACTTTATTATAGTAATAATGATATTATT
>BEHA01050457.1:1722394-1750539 GCA_002897215.1 Eschscholzia californica subsp. californica | reverse complement strand
ATCTGGTAGAAGTTGGCCTTGATGTCGAAACCATTTAAGAGTTCCAATTATACATCAGATTTGTTTGGACGATTCAGATTATGTGTGAAATTGGTGTTGTTTATCATATGCATATCTAGCAATCCAAGTCGCCATCCGACTCAGTATCTCCGGACTTTATTTTGTTTCTGATTTGTAATATAAATAAATATTATAGATTAGGTGTAACCTGACTACCTATGAAGTTTGAACAAAACATGTGAATTATAACCATGTATAAAGGTTGTGAGTAGGACAAACATCATAGCCATGCATATGATAAACAACACGTAGTGTGAACTTATGAAAGATTCTAAGTCATGCACAGGGTCGTGGATGGGACAGTGCGGACATGACGCTCGTACTGGGCCCCCTACGACAAGGGGCCCATTGAGTTCTTTACATTTCGTTTGTGCAACGTATATATTGAAGCAAGACTAACAACACAACATTAAACCTTTTAACAAAAAAAAACAAAAAAAAAAAACAACATAACATTAAACTGTTACTAGCTTAGTTGGTAAATCCCATGGTTTGTGCTCAGTAGATCACGTGTTCAACTCCCATTGAAACCGTTTTTTTCATTTTTTTTCAGTTGTCGAGTGTAAACAACAACCAACTCTGTCTCTAGGCCTCTTCCATTTTCAAATCTTTATGTAATTATTTTCTTTTATAATTTGGGTCCGTGGGTATATAGACCAAAATAATGTTCAAAAAAGGTTTATGATCCAATCTTCCCAAAATATGGATATTTAGTCCTTTTACATTATGGACATAATAATCCATTCTTTACGAAATAACTACCGTCCATGTCCCTACTACAAAAATCACGGGATTTTTAATTTTTCAGGGTGAATTCGGAAACTATATCTAATGTGGGCGTGATTTGGGGGATTTAAAGCATCTAACATATAAATCCGAAATTAATTTTTCTCTCTCTTCTAACCGTTTTGGAAAGCAAATCTATTTCCAAATCGATTCAAAACAAAAATCTTAACCAAACCAGTTTTCTCTCTCTACATATTTGGAAACCAAATCAATTTTCTCTCTCCTACTACGTAATTTTTTTTCGGTTCAAATCAATTTTCTCTCACTTAACTTTCAGATTTGGAAATAGAATATTTTCTTGAATAAATTAAGCGTGACTTGGGGATTAATATACAAAACGTACATATAACTTTCTCTCACTTAACTTTCAGATTTAGAAATCGTAAATTTTTTTGTGAACATTACAGTAGCATTTGTTTTAGTTTTTACTCATACATAAATACACATCGAATACAAATTATGAAACAAATACGTAAATTATGTTATTTATGACGAGGAAACCATCATTATTCTTGTATACAACGTAATTTATCAAACGTATGTGGGTCATGTTCAATAAATTACAAATAATTTCTTTTACATTACACATCGTTTACATTCTGTTACAAAAAATATACAAAATCTTCTCTGGTTCAAAAATGGTGTCCATCCATGTACTCTCCATTTGTAGTCTTGAGCAGGACACACAACAGTTACACTATATGTCGAAGAGCTAATCCAAATGCTTTTGCACCACCAGGAAACAACTGACCAACTTCAGTAAATATTTTATCTCAGCCATCCGATTTTATTTTCGTTGACTTACTTTGATTTGATGATTTTGTTTGAAATTTCATCTGTTATATCAAATCTACACACATAAATACACATATGTTAAACAAAAAATCATATATTATATTATAAATTACATGTACAGTTCCGTAAATTATGTATAATGTTTGTCAAATTTTAACAATATTTAAAGGGTTTGAGTGGTTTGGTAAGCTTAAAAAGGCTACTGTTTTTGGTGAAAAGTACGCGTAATGGTAAATAATTAATACATAATTTATGTGCACTTATTTCAAAGTACATGAGATTTGGTAGTGAAGCGAAGTTGTTCTACTAATGAAATAAGTACTGTTTTGGGTTTAAAGTACGCGTAATTTTCAATGAATTACCCATAATTTATGAACATTAATATAATGTTTTTGGTATTCCTGATAAAGTATGGATAATTTTTTACAAAATACATATTTTATGTTTTCATTATAAAAACATCGTACGGAAAATGTTTGAGTAATTTACTATAAATTATGGGAATTTACCAGAAACTACATGTAATGTATATTCTGTTATGAGGAACTGTACGGAAAAACGTCGGTTTCATAAATCTGTACGGATTGAAAATGAGATCTAAAGAACAAAAGTGAATATCATTAAGCTTAAACAACAATCTAAAGATATATGATATGATGATTGATTGCAATAATAACATACTCGATTTGAAGGATTCAGAAAAGAAAATAAACATCAAACATTCGAAAAATAATGAATTAGTAAACAAATCTTTGAAACTTTTACTCAAAATCAGATATGATCAACTTTAGAGAGAGAGAATTTGTTATAATAAACTAAAACAGAATATAAAAACTTATAAAACAGACGAAAATTGACTTCAATAATGTGTTTTACCTGAATAACGATAAAGAAGATGGTTTCAGCAGCTTGATTTTTTTATGAAGAAGATGATTTCAGCAGCTCTAATGAATATGAAACGATGAAGAAGATGATTTCAACAGCTCTAATGAATATGAAACAATGTTTATGATTTAATGGAGGATTTCCAGAAGATTAAGATGTAGAGAGAGGAAGAAAACCATTATTTTGATTTCGGTTACAGATTTATAATGAAGATCACGGTTTCTTTGTTTAGAAACGTGATTGGAGAGAGAAAATGGGAGATAAAAATGGAAAAGATATTTGGTGAATTAGAAGATAAATGTGATTTTATATTTAAGGAAGGTTAGTTTAGGTATTAAAATTTATTATATATTCTAGGGATTTGTGTTTTCTCTCTAGATTAATCCAAATGGACTAGATATCCGTTAAGATTAATATATTGGTTTTTAAACCCTTTATGGGATTAGGGGGGATTAAAACTGCTATTAGGGAGTGTTTTTTGGTCTATATGCTCATAAATTCTTATAATTTTCTCTATCAACCTATCTTTCAAACTTTAATTTTACAATTTTTCTCTATCAACCTATTTTTCTAACCTTAATTTCAAATTGCTTAAAAAATCGGAACTATAATTTTAGTAAAATCCTATACAAATAAGGAGACTTTAATTTGGTCAGGACAATCATAGAGCAACACCATTCATTTGGGTTCATCACTGATTTATTATAACGTTTTATAGGTAAACTACTTCGAATTTGTGCTCATTACTTCGCGTATAAATTTTTTTTTTTTACTTCGTATTTGTATGAACAGACCCCGATTAAAATTTGGCACTGGGCCCCAAAAATTGTCAGCCACGGCCCTGGTCATGCATAAGGCATAAATAACATCAGATAGAAAAATACCTTCGAAGTTTGAACTGTAACAATATATTCTGTCTGAAATCATTTAACTCATCTTTCTTTTTCTGCTTTTCCGTTAACAAGAGCAAAATTCATTCCTGCTAAGCGAAGTTTTTTCAAGCCTTTATCACTCCAAGTTTTTAGTTTTTAGTTCGGATATCATGTAAGATAAACAATTTTTTTTTATTGTTGTATATTTTTTATTGTCATGTAAGATAATACATATTTTTATTGATGAAATTTATTGTTTATTGTCATGTAAGATAATGTTAACGTGATTTGTTTAACTAACATGTAAGTATATGAAAACAATTTGGGGTTTTAGTTGATTAAAGAAGTTGGACAATTAGAGTTTAAAGATCTGTTGCACTAATTTAAAAAGATTTCTTAAGGAGGAACAACAAGTCGACATTGATGGAGATGATTTGTATTCTGAAATACAAAATTTTAAAGAGGGTTTTGCCAAAGAATGCTAGAAGACCAATTGAAGTGTTAGAGTATTTGAAATTGATGGAAGGTTGTCTGAATGTGGGGATCGCTTATAGAATTCTTTTGACCATTCCGGTAACTGTGACTTCTGCAGAGAGAAAATTTTCAAAGTTGAAGTTAATCAAGTCTTACTTGCGATCTACCATGTTTCAAGAGAGAGTAAATGAATTCGTTTTGTTATCTATTGAACATGAATTATCTTTGAATATTGACTACACAAATGTGATTAGTGATTTTGCGTCGAAAAATGAAAGACGAGCGGTGTTTAAGTAGTATTTGTTTCATGTATGATTTTAACAACTATAAATTTTACAAAAAAAAAAGTAAAATTTTATATTTTTTTCGACTTAAAGTATAGGGGCCTCCATCAATACGTTCGCCTAGGGCCCCCCAGAAGTCAGGGTCGGTACTGTCATCTGATTTGTTGGTAGACTTCATTGGTGGTACTTCCCAAATCCATTCCTGAATCTCAAGATGATCGTCATTTTTCTTGAAAATCTCATTGTATGCTTGGTTGTTTGATCTTCATCTCTACCACTTCAGGAGAGCCACAACCCATTTTTATGTCGTATTGGATGAGGAAAAGCAATATGCAGACCTTCGTTTAATTGATTTGAATTCATAAACAACAATGATTGATTTGGGAAAAACTGCGAGTTATAAGTGTTGGTTAAATGCTGAAAGTGGTGGAAGTTACGTCGAGAAATCAAATAGATCATCAAATACACAATAACAATTGATAATGGTGAACATGATGATGATTTGTCAAGAACGGAAGATTGATCTTCCTCCCATACCAACTTTCTCCCTCTTTTGTCTCTACTTTTTCTGTACTCCTAAAAAACTTATGGTAGATGTAATACTACGCAAAGAAAACGAATACGATGAACTTCTACTTGGAGGATAAAAGGGATTCCAGCGAAAGGAGGATTCAGACGAATACACTGCAGAATTGTTTTTAGTGTCGACCGTGTTGGATTAAATATACTAAAGACAAGCTAACTGTTGAAGTTCATTGTAAGGATGTGGGGATTGGGGGCGTGTTACGTGACTGCAGGCTGGGCCGTGACTGAGAATTACGGGGTTCGGTGCCAAATGTTTGTTTGAGGCCCCTTCTATAAATCTAATCTTAAAAATTGAATATAATTTAATCTTAAAAATATAATAGATTTAAGAGAACTATTTTTTATCATTTAAATTTTTCTTTTATTCTAATCTAAAAAGAATAAAGACATAGATAAAAAAAAATTATATCTTACAGACAAAAAAATTAGAAACAACAAAGACATAAAAAAAGAAGAGAAAATTGTACTGATTATGCGATAAAGAAAATAAAATAAAAATTAAATTATAGAGACCTTAAATATTGAAAAAAGAGGGAATTCTCTTTCT
The DNA here is from genome assembly GCA_002897215.1 of Eschscholzia californica subsp. californica. Lineage (NCBI taxonomy): Eukaryota > Viridiplantae > Streptophyta > Magnoliopsida > Ranunculales > Papaveraceae > Eschscholzia > Eschscholzia californica. The sequence continues at coordinate 1,745,251 of BEHA01050457.1, read as the reverse complement.
GCTATTTAATAGGAAGAAAGAAATTAACTTCTTCCAATTGAAGAAAAAAAAGTAAGAAATTAAGTTTAATAGGAAGAAAGCAGGCCAAACAATATCTAATAAGAAAAGTAACATTTAAGTCACCCAGAGTAAAATCACTTTCAACGATCAAACCCGCCACTTTCAAGGATCAAAACCGCTGCTTTCAAGGATCAAAACCGCCACAATCTAAAGACCAAAACCAGCACAATTCTGTACTTTGTAGGCCCCATCAGTTTAGAGGCCCATTGGGGACGCCCATCCCGCACTTTGTCATCCACGACCTTATTCTTTTTGGGTTGGTCTCTGTGTTTCTGAAATTTTATGTTACTGAGATTATCAGGCGAGTTCGGACAAATAATTTATCGAAGATTGGTTTTCAAAACTCGTCTAGGCATGCTTACCTTTACAAGAATTTCGAGTTTCAGACTATCCGGGACTCGAACAAAATTCAAAACGTGTCAAGTGGTGTACCCTTATGTCACCCCAAACTAGACAGCTCACAACCCTAATAAGGCATAAGCCAAGTATATATGAATTGTATGGGTCAGGAATTTATCAACGAATTAGTCTTGAATTCACTAAACACGTAGAAACGATATTTTTTTTTGTTATTATGGTACACCAGACTACGATACATTGATTTGCAGGTCATTTTGGTCCACCATTTGGTCATTTTGGTTTGCAGGAATTAGTTCAACATAAGATTTTTTATGCTTTTCAACTTAATCAATACAACTAAAGAAATTACTATATCACTTTAACTTAGAATAAAGTTACTTTGGTTAACTGCATAAAAATGTATCATAGTTTTCTAATAAGCAATCAAGTATCTCCGGACAATTACCACCATGTAGAGATTGAGCAAGATATCAAGTACCATTCTGTTATGTTGAATTTGTAATTTATGGTACACAAATTTTCCATGTTTAGAAAAAAAATATTTCAGAAAATTGTCATTGGCATGTCGAGAATCTTCATGTGAAGATTTGAGTTTTAGGCAAATAAAAAACCTCAATAAACCTTTAGGGTTCGCAACCAAAAAACTCAAAACTTAATGCGAATATGGTCAACACTCCAAAAACGAATTGACTTTTGGTAAAAAAAAAAAAGTAATAATTTATTGAAAATTAAAAGTGTTAGGTGTCGTTTGGCAACCAAAAGTATAAGTACTTTTGCTTTTAGTAGAAATTCTTTTGCTTTAAAAAAGTAAAAAAATTTCAAAAGTATATTTGGCAAAAATGTTACTTATAGTAAAAAAGTCAAAAAGTTAGTTTGGTAATCCAATTTACTTTTGATAATTTTATTTTTCTGTTACTCATAGATATACTTGATTTTAATGAATTTATTTATGATTTCCACGATTACTCTTGTATACGAAGTGGTGGTGATATTAGTGGTAGTGATGGTGGCAGTGCCTTGAAGGTATGGTTATAGGGTTTGGTGGTGGTTGAGGTATGATGGTGGTCGTAGAGGAATGGAGGTGGCAGTGGTGGTGGTAGAGCTATGCTGATGGTAGTGGTAGAGGTATGATGATGGTGATGGTGGTGGTGGTGGTGTGGTGGTTGAGATATGGTGGAGGTGGTGGACGTATGGTGGTGGTGGTGGATAAGGTATGTGAATGGTAGCGACAGAGGTGTGGTGGTGGTGGTAGTGGTGTTGAGATACGGTAGTGGTGGTGCTGGTGGACGTATGGTAGTTACGGTGGACGTATGGTGGTGGTGGTGGATGAGGTATGTGATTGGTAGTGACAGAGGTATGGTCGTGGATAAGATATGTAGGTGGTAATGATGGAGATTTGGTGGTAGTGGTGGTCGTATAGTGGTGGTGATGGTGGATAAAATATGTGTGTGGTAGTGATGGAGGTATGGTGGTGGTGGTGAAGGTACGGTGGTGGTGGAGGTACGAAGGTGGTTGTAGTTGAGGTGTAGTGTGGTGGAGGTGTGTGGTAGTGGTGTTAGTGATGGAGGTATGATGGTGGTGGTGGTGGTGGTGGTGGTGGTGGAGGTGCGAAGGTGGTGGTTAAGGTGTGGTGGTGGTGGTTGAGGTATGGTGGCGGGGGAGGTGCAATTGTTGTTGAGGTGGTGGTGGAGTGGAGCTAGACGAAGAAAGAAATTTGGTCAAGTAAAATTTATGTATGTGTTGTACATAAGTTACTTTACTTTAAAGTCAAAAGCTAAAAATTTTAACTTCAAAAGAAAGTCAAATTTTAACTTAAGCGAAGTAAGTTTTCACGTTACCAAACTAACTTTTTTACTTTTTTACTTAAATAAGCAAAAAAATTACTTATTTTAGTGTTGCCAAACGACACCTTAGTATTTGTAAACAAAGAAAATTTTTTAGTGTTGTTAATAGGGACCCCTTAGCGGTTATAATTAGTTACAGATAAAAGCTTATTACTAATAATATTTATTAGATGAAAGATTTCCTTTAATCGAACATTAAATAAATTCTTTTGTTTAATAATATTAGAAATAAAGTTTTATTTATAAAATATGTTTGAAGAGCTCAAAGAGGGAGGTAGGGAGAGAGAAGGAAAGTAAGATGTGGATATTTTGAAGAACATATTTTATGAATGAAAGCTTTCATTTAATAAACATTAAATATATTCTTTTATTTAATAAATACTATTGTAAATAAGCTTTAATTTTAAAAAATATGTTTCAAGAGTTCAGGCGCTTCAAGCATCGCTTCCTTTTTCTCTCTCTCTCTCTTGCTCCCTCTTTGAATTCTTCAAAGATATTTTATAAATAAAAGTTAATGTATAATAGTATTTATTAAAGAAAGAATATATTTCATATTTTAATAGAATTTCTTAGCTACCATAGTTTATAAAATAATTTTCTTTGTTTAATAAATACTATTAGAAATAAACTTTTATTTATAAAATATATTTCGAGAGTTCAAAGGAGGGAGAAAGAGAGGAAGTGGATATGTTGAGATCTTGCATCATAAAAAATTATTGTTAATAATAGGGGTATTTAGCGTCACCCCCTCATCCCCAATGTCCAATTAGGGATACCCTTTTTTAATTGGATATTAAGGATACCCCTTTTTTGGACTTAAAAGTACACAACTACCCTTATTCTTATTGTTTCTTTTTTTTTGATCTCTTATACCTCTTCGATGTTATGTTTATCAACTTATTTTCGTTTCTCATAGTTTTTTTTTCTCTTAACTATCCAATTGAATAAGGGTGTTTTGTACTTTTAAGTACAAAAAAAAGGGGTATCCCTAATATCCAATTAAAAAAGGGGTATCCCTAATTGGACATTAGGGATGAGGGGTATCCCTAATTGGACATTAGGGATGAGGGGTATCCCTAAATACCCCTTAATAATATTTATTAAATAACTTTCATTTAATAAAACACTAAATTAAGATATGGTTTTATTATGGCGGCATGTAACCATGTATCTCGTCACTATATGAAATGAGTTCTCTACAAGCTAATAGTTAATGAAGAAATTATTTTATCAGTATGTTTTCCTTATATTTTTGAGAGTTGAGATCCTTTATTTCTAATAGTATTTATAAAATGAAAGCTTTAAAACACTAAATAAATTCCTTTGTTTAATAAATATATTTCATAAATAAAAATTTATTTCTAAATAAAATTTTGTAAATAACAGTTATTTTAAAACTAAAAGTTTATTTCTAATAGTATTTATGAAACAAAAGAATTTATTTAAAATTTTTACTCCCTTTTCGATTTCTTGAAATATATTTTATAAATAAAAGTTTATTTTTAATATTATTTATTTAACAAAAGAATTTATTTAATATTTTTAATAGGGACTCTTAGATGCCATATTTTATAAAAAGAAAAAAATTAAAATTCAAGTTCCTAACTTAAGGTTTGTTTATTTTGGTCTTTGGAAATGAAGTTTGTATTAGATTTATTTTAAAATATCTATTGTAGTTTTTAAAGTAATGATTCTAATTTTTTTTTCTTTATATATATTCCAGGCGCGGAGTAGGATTGTGATTCTAGCATTCGAAGTATTTTTCACCTTCTTTCTCCCGGCTTGCTGTTACTTTTTCTTGCATCTTATCCCTTCGTATAAGATTGTTTTAGAGGTCAAGGAAGGTATATACCCTTGTGGAAGTGATAAATATCCTTTTGTTGAATTTATTCTTGCTTTTGTAGTTATATCGATCATTAACGGTGCCTTTGTGATCGAGTCTCACAGTCGTCCTAATGGGGTCAGACAGGTATTGACTCGTATAGGTTCCTAGGATGCTTTCTTATCTGGCTTATTAATATCTTCATTGGTTGTTTAATGACTTGATATGCAATCCTAACAATTGCAGCAACAACCTTTAATGGGGCATTGGTATGTTTTGTTGTATTTTTTTTGACAAAGATAGTTCTGGAATTATAACTATTGGTCAGTCCAGTTCGGCTATGACATTAAGGCTAACTCTATTACCCAAATTTGTGTGGGGAGAACTCATCATAGTCTAAATTGTTTTTTTACTGTCTTTATTGTACCAAATCACTTCTCTCGATACTAACAGTCGAATTAGAAAGACTTTTTTCAGCATGGTAAGGGACATGAATTCTAGTTACAGAAAAGTTAGACTGTTTCTTAATATGGAAAAACAGAACAACGACAATGAAACAACTGAGATGATGGAAGAACCTCAAGTAGTGAGGTCGGGAAGGGTCCTAAGTTTTGCATCAATCTAGTATGTCATCGAGCTCTGGTCATCTCTCAGCTGACCCACCTTCACCTCCACTGGAAGATGCGTAACTTAAAATTGAAGATCGACAACTCTTTTGGCAGTATGGTAGGATAGGTTCAATTTTGTTTCATTTTATGTTTGTTTGTGTTGTTTTGGCTGTATTGTAGGTTAGGTTTTTTTTAATTGAAGTTATTAGTATGTAATGAAATATTATCAGATATTGGTCATAGTACCCGTGCCCAAATAGTTTAATGAAGATTTATTTTGATGCATCTAGCAATGCTTGTTTAACTTATAAATATATTCTTTTTTTTTAAGGATTAACTTCATATAAAAGCCAAAGGCTGAAAAAGTACAATTGAAGTTAAAACATCAGTAACTATCCAACAAGGATAAAAGGGAGGATTAAAAAAGAAGAATACAAGACTACTGGACTAGAGCCGCGTGGGCCACGTTGTGAGCTTCCACATTTGCTGATCGAGGTACACGTCTGAAAACAACTGTCTCCAGCTGGGCTACTAGCTGTTGGGCTTCAAGGATCGTCGATTGAACGCGTTAGGGGATGCAATCAGGGTCATTGGATATTGCTGATACTTATAAATATATTCAACTTAACAAAAAAAGAGCCCTGATCAAACCAGGGCTAAATAGTACAACTGTACTCTAAAAACAATAAATAAAAAGTCCACTTTTTGTCTATTTATTTACAAAAATTGCCACCGTTCAAATCTCAATTTAGATCAAACCAAAATCTTACTCAAAACCCCATTTCCTACATATATTGTTTGCGGTTAGAAGTTATAATCCTTGCCATATTTGCAAATGGTTAATTTGAAACTTGGAAGTCGCCTTTTCAAATGGTTAATTTCGAACTTGGAAGTGATAAATCTCTCTCTCTCTCTCTAAAACCACTTGATGATGATGATAAATAATAATAATTATTTTGTTTTATAAACGAAACTGTGATAATAAAATCTAAAAACCTAATTAGGCTTTTCAGACTTGAAGTGGAAGCTCTCTTTCTATTATAAATCATGGCTAGGTAACTTGGATGGTCATTTGAAGATGGGGAAGATAGACGACACTTCTGTGTCAACCTTTTTTTTTTTCATTTCTGCAACTATTGATGCATCAATGCAAGGAAATAGAGAAGCACTTCTGAGCTTCCATTTTTAGTTTTCAAATTTTAAGATTCAGTTAGGGCAAAAACTTACTAGAGCCTAGGTTTGTTATCCCATATAAGTGGACTGACTGTATATAGTGTCATTTCACGGTAGAGTGTCAAAACAAACACTTTTGTCTTTTGAGCCTAAGAAAAATGGGCATGAAAAAGGTAAACTCACTATAACTTCTTTTAGCCAAGAGGCTTATAAAGAAGCTCTTGCTAGATGTATTATCATAGATGAGCTGCCATTTAGTTCAGTGGAGAAGGGTGGGCTTAAAGATCTTTTAAAGATTCTAGAGCCTAGGTTTGTTATCCCATATAGGTGGACTGTATATAGAGATTGTGTCAAACTTTATGAGATAGAAAAAGTTTGAAGAGTGTTTTGGGTCGTGATCACCAACGACTTTGTCTCACTACAAACACATGAACATCTTTACAAAATCTTAATTACATGTGTGTTAGAGCTCATTATATCACTGAGGACTGGAAATTGGAAAAGAAAATCTTAAATTTTTGTCAATTTATAGATCATAACGGTGAAACCATTGGCAACACAATTGAGGCATGCTTGCTAGAATGGAATGTTGGAAAAATTTTAACTAGTACTTTTGATAATGCAAGCCCTAATGACACAACTGTTGCATATTTAGGAAAAGTTGTGAATGAGTGGAAATGTTCTATTATGGAGAGTCAATACATTCACATGAGATGTGAGGCACATATCTTGAACTTGATTGTTTCTGATGGGCTGAAAAAATATGATGAATCAATTTCTAGGACTCGTGATGTGGTTAAGTATGTTAAATCCTCTCCTTCAAGGGAATTGAAATTAAAACAATATTGTGAGCTTGCAAGGATTGGATCGAAATAAGGATTGAGTCTTGATATTCATACTAGATGGAACTCTACTTATTTGATGTTAGAGTCAACATTAATTTTTGAAAAGGGATTTCAAAGAATGGAGGTTGAAGATGGTGTCTTTGTTTGAGTATTGTGGGAAGCATAAGTCTCGTACTGATGTTGATTGGGCACGTGCACAAGTCTTTGTTAAATTTTTGAAAGTATTTTATGAAGTGACTTAGAACTTTTCTTGCAGAATTTATGTTACTTCAAATTACTCCTTATGGCACGTGCACGATATGTACTGAAATAAACGATTGGTGTTGCAACGAAGACTCTATTATGGTGGCAATGGCAGATAATATGAAAAAGAAGTATGACAAATACTGGAGAAATTATTAGAAGATGAATGTTTATTTCTTCATTGGTGTAATTCTTGATCCTAGGCAGAAAGAAGAAGGATTGATTCTATGTTTGAAGTATTATTTGGTGAAGATGAGGCAGTTGAACTTACTAATCGTGTTAAGAGAACTTTAATTCAAATGTATGGAGAATACAAATCAGTCTATTTTGGTGACAAGAATAAACTCAAAGTCAGGATTCAACCGTTAACTCAAATAAGGATGACAATACTAATTCTGAGGAATGGGACAAGTTAAGAGCAATTCGGAATAAGAGAAAGAGGGTAAGAGAAAGAAGTTATGGTAAGTCTGAACTGGATCGCTACTTAAAGGAGGAATGTGAGAGTCATGATCATCCCAAAGACACTAGCTTTGACATCTTATGCTGGTCGAATGTAAATTTTTCAAAATACAAAATCTTATCTTACATTGCACGAGATATTTTGGCTATTCCAGATTCTACTGTAGCATCTGAATCTAGATTTAGTACCGGTGGTCGTGCACTTGATTAATTTCGTAATAGTTTGTCTCCTACCATAGTTGAGAAACTTGTTTGTGCTCAAAATTGGTTATGCAAAAAACAAAAGCTTGATCTTGGTGAGTATATGGATATAGTGGAAGATATTGATTTAGGTACTTTACTTTTATACACTTTTTTATATTTGTTTTTATACATATGCATTGGTTATTAAACTCTCTTTCTCATGTATGACTAGAATCTCAATCATGAAATCTTTTGGGGATGCTATTTTGCGTAAGAGGATGGCTAATTGTCTACATCAACTCCAACTCGTTAAGATTCATACAAATTTGCATTAATTGTATGACTTATAAATTGTTGGTTTCTTAGTTAGGAACTTAAAATTATAGATTTGCATTCACACTTCTACTTTTTTAGTTTTTTGTTTGTGATGGTGGAAAAGTACGATAGATTTTAATTTTAATTTTGGTATATGTAATGGTGGAAAAGCACGATGGTTTCTTAATTTTTATTTTGGGTAAATTTAATGAAATGATTTTCAGTTTTTCTAAATTGTGCTCGGTTAAACTGATCAACCGGACCCAACCAAGCTGAACCAAACCGAGTCAAACCTTGTCGGTCGGCTGAATGATCGGTTTGACTTCAGCCGACGATTTAGTCAAACGCCACTTATTGGTTCGACTTCAGTTCGAGCCAAAACTGAAAAACACTGACGGTTGCTCACCCCCAATTACACTAATGAAGGTTGATTGATGTCAAATAAATTTTGTGTTTACATATAATCTTCCTTAAATATATTATGTAAATGCGCAACTATTTCGAGCGATCACATAATAGATGAACACGATGGATTCTTAACCACACGTGTGCTTGTGACCTTGGATACCCTCTGTGTACAGTTTTGAGTATCATTGATCGTGCTCACCCCAACTAGAGTATGGAGTTCATATAGATTCATTTGAAAGTTAATAATTACAATGATTCTTTAAACATAGGTTATAAATGAATTAGACAGTTGCCTAGCATGAGAATACCACCAAAAACTTAATATACTCTTACTAAGAAGTCACCAAAACCTGCACATCTTCTCTTACTAAGAAGTCACCAAAAACTTGAGTGATTGTGCATAACTTACTCTCTGATTTACTTTCAGTTGAGGTGTTGGTATTTGCTAACCGCAACAGCTTTGTCGAAGAAGCTCAACCCATTTGTATGGTTGAGCTTTCTGCTTCTTCGATAGTCTCATAACGAAAAGACATAGAGGCAAAGATTTATAAATCATATTTAGTCAACTATACAAGCAAGACTTACAACATTCTTATAACGGGCTGCCCTTTAGCATCTGGTTGTGATATAATCCTGTGCCACAAAAGAAACCAACCAGCGAAATATCCATAGAGATGGTTGGGATAGCAAATCCTTAACCCCAGTCGACTTTCATTTGTACGCAAATCAATATAGTAGAGGCAAATACAACCCCAAAGTTCATGAAAATAAACCCAATTGAAGAATGAGATCTTCTGTCTCTTCTTATCTACATTGTTTTCATTATATTGGTACGCGCCAAATGACAGAATACACGGTTTGATACTACCGTTTCCAAGGGCGAACGGTAATTAAAGAGCTAGAAAACATATTACCTTTTGGGCATGGGTGCGAATGCAGACACCGTTTATGTCACATGTGGGCATAAGACTATGAAAGAACTCCATCAGGGTCAACAAAACTAACCCCTAGATTACAAGAAAAATTAAGTCTTAGAGATCTACCCCCACATATGAATATATGATGACACTCCACGGTAATAAAATCTATAAAAAACTTCAAAATGCACAAAACGCTAGCTTTTAACTATTTTATAAGTGTTTATAATTTGAATTGTGGTTGGCAAAACACTTCGGGAAAGGCCAGGAAAGCACTCTTTAGAGAAAAAGCAGAAGTCCTTCCTTATCAGACATTGATACAAGACATTACATGATATTCACAATGAATATCTTCTGAGGTCTGATCATAACATTCTAAATGTTTATCATGAATTTATGTAATCTTGTCCAACACACCTGTTGTTTTTTCATTTTTGGCAAAACGATCATTAACTGCAAGCTAATGGGCATGATATATGATATATGAATATGATATACTATATGATATGTGATACATGATATATAATATATGATATTTTTGCCTCGTCATTTTGTGATGTCTATTTAACTAAAAAAATGTTTGATGCTATGAAAAAATATATTAATACTAATTATAGAAAGTCTTTACAGAATTTGAATGTTATAATAAGAGTAAAACAGACTCAAAAAGCCCCACCAATACCAAGGAAAAAGTTAAACAAAGAAATCTGATACCTAATCTTTGGAGATGGGTCAATCTAGTTTGTTGGCCCGTGAACTTTCTGGCGATTAGAATTACTAGATAGTCATATAGGGTCACCCCGATAAGTATACCAAGCGTGGAGAAGGCTGATGCTGATGGAATTACAAAATTCCCGATTTGTGGATTCATTGTACTCTTTTACATGAAAAATGTGGTGGAGGCTTGAGCTGACACAACAGAGAAGGCGACACCACAACTAATGCAAATAAGACGCAAACAGATTACTACCTTGCGCTATTCAACGAGAGTGACTCATCATAATCTCCATTGATTCTCTGAGTTACTCCCACGTCGACTTTGGGATGCATGCAACGGTAAAGCCATTAGGTACGTTTTTCAAATTTTAAAGGGCCTGCTCCGTCTCTACTGTCCACTCAAATCTTGATACTTTCCTTATGGTTTTGGATAATGTTAGCGCTTTGTCTCCCAGTTTACTCAAAAATTGTGACATAGATTTTAACCTTCCTATCAGCCTTTGTACTTCCATTGGTTTGCTCGGCTAGGCATATTTACCGTCTTCCCTGTTTATTGAAATATTTTTTTGACTAGTTGGTATGTGGCCCTAACATCCTTTAAACCAGGCGACATCTATTGGTAGCATTAGACACCCCGATCGGTTCTAAAGGCCATGATTTTCTAATCTATTGAATGCATCGTTATTTTGATGGTACCCTGAAAAGCGTTCATGAAGCTGAACAAGACATGCCCTTACGTTGAATTCACTAGTTAATCGATGGGAGGTAGGGAAACTATCTTGGAGCAGACCTTGTTGAGGTTGGTGTAGTCATCGCACATCCTCCACGTGTTATTCTTTTTTAGGGACTAAAACAACATTGGCCAACCAACCGGGGTAATGAGCTCCTCCTATTACTCCTGACGCCAAAAGTTCCTCTACTTGCTTCGCCATTTTAACTTGCTTTGCTATTTTCACTTGCTTTTCTCCAATGCTACATCTATATTTTTCTGTTTAACAGCCTTATAATCTTCTTCCAAATTCATCGTGTGTGAGATAGTCGTAGAATTTATCTTAGGTACCTCGGCGGTCCCAAATGCAAATATGTGTCGGTGATTCCTCGAGAACTAGGTTTAATTCTTGTCTTTCTTCTTCAAAAAATGTGTTCCCTGATGATCCAAAAAATGGTCATGAGTTGACTATAGTAAATCAGTTAAGAAAAGACCAAAAGGCCAACCAGTTAACCCGTACCAAGTCAACATAGAGGTTGAATCTGAAAGAGGTCTGCTACTCAAGTCCAAAAACTGGGGGTTCGGTACAATTGTCTTAGGCGCCTTAAGCTCTGCTTTTGCTCAAATACAAGTAGGTCTGCCCTGGTATATAAGGGAAGACTAGGGGGTCCGCGTATGTGGGGTCGATACCTCAATCTCGAAACATGGAGGTAAAGGTGTACCTAATGGTTGCCGACTTAATCCCGAATCGAATCAAAGGTCTCAGTCAGTGAGGATCTTAACTATTTATCAAACTGGGGCGTCAAGAGTCCTGAAAGGAGGAAACTTGTCTTAAAGAATCAACAAACTCGGAAACATAATCTATCAAGAATCCTTTAATGAGGGAACTCTTAAATATTGAATACACAGGATAATCCCAAGGAGTCCTAATATCTTCAGACTACGAAATAGTAGTTTGAATCTAACATTGTGGATCTCAACTGCCCCATCATCACCACTGATGATCCAAAAAATGTCCATCAGTTAACTGAGGTCAATGAGTCAAGAGAAGACCAAAAACCCCGCGGGTCAGCATGCGTCAAGTCAATAGGGAGGTCGAATCGGAAGGAGGTCTGCTACTTAAATCTAGAACTGGGAGATCGACATGATTGTCTTAGGCTCCTTAAGCCCTGCCCCGACTCAAATATAAATAGTCTTCCCTGGGATTTACGAGAAGGCTAGAGGAGTCCACATAAGCAAGGCCCATACCTTAAGCCCGAAACTTGGGAAGGTAGATACGTGCCTCACGCTTACCAACATAATCTTGAATCATATCAAAGATCGCAATTGGTGAAGATCTCAAGTATTTACCTAAGTTGGGCTTCAAGAGTCTCGAAGGAGGAAACATCTCCCAGAGGATCTATTAACTCGGAAAGATATCTATCAAGAATCCTAAGCACAAAGGAACTCCTAGATTTTCAAGATACGCGATTACTTCAAAAGGGAACCCTAAATCTCCTAACTACGAAATAGTAGTCTCAATCTTAAACGGTGGATCTGAACCACCTCATCATCACCGTTTATCAACATTCAGCCAAAACAACCTATAAAAATGACTCTAAATCTCTATCATTGGCATAATTGGATTTGAAGGAACGTTAGCTGTGGCGAACAGATTCCCTACAAGACATTGAAGATGTTCTTTCTTTCATTTGTCTGCCTTTGTTTCTTCACCTGATCAACTCATCATGCAACCTCAAAAGAGTTGACTGCGTCATGGATAAAGTGTCTGCATTTCGTTTCTTTCTTCCTCTAAATGATTCATTTTAGCCGCCAAATCTCCAACTCTAGACGTGGTTATGTTGGATTTGAGTGGTTGAATGTAACGTGATTGTCGAGTTTTTGATAACGAATGTCAAAATCATTGAATTCATGTTTAACGAATGATTTGAGTTGCTGAAGTGACAACCCCTTTTTTTCTCTGCCATGATGACTTTGAGATAGGGGGAAGGGGGTACCTGCAAAGACACTCTAACGCCCAAGTCAATTTCATTATATAGCTTTTGAAGAATTTTCATAAGAAAAATTAAAGATTAAATTGAGAGTCCCCGTTTTGGGCGAACTTGATATGCTTATATAGGTTTGCATGGCATTAGTAAAACACTTGTTGAGATTATGCGGCGGTAGAACATTGATGATAGCCACATAACATGTCCATTAGAGACATTCTTAGATCATGACTATATCTTTTGACACGATCATACCTTTTGTCAATAATAGTTCGTGTAAAAGTGGACCTTCGATGCTATCTGACCCTTCATTTTTTCGGCAGCGTTTTACTCAAGGTGTCGAGTTGACTTCTGCAAACCTTTTACTCTGACTAGGCCAAAGAAAGGATAAGGAATAGAGATGACTCAGATCCACCTCTCCGATTGCCTCGAGGCAAAGTGGAGCTCCATCTGCTAAGATCACATCTGCAAGACTCAAGGTAGATCACTTCTACAAGCCTCCCTACTCTTCCTTTAGGTCAAAGTAGGGCTTTGTTGGGTTATGGAGTCACCTGGTGTTTTAAGCGGAATCTCAGACACTGACACTAGAATTCCTAGGATCTCATACATAAACTAATACTGTAACTAGGTTAGTTTAGAGATTACCTTAATCGCTAATTTTCCATCGAACCTTTCTAATCGCTTAAGAAGATCAAGAGATCCAATTGTAGCTCCTTTACCTGAGACACCGAGTAATCAACTTGATCTCCCACCTCTTAGTTAGCTAGAACTTCAATGGTGGTTAGACGAAGAACACCTTCTTCTTTAGACTAGATAGATAGTTGAAAACTTTTCTCTCTTTCTCTTTCTCTCTCTCTACTTGATGTTGTAGAGCTAGAAAGCTTGTTAAGAAAATCCACACCTTATTCAATTCTTAAGAGACATTATATAGAATCCCAAGTTAGAGTCCAACCCGAATTAGGTTTCCTAAAGTCCTTCTTGAATAAGATTTAGGAATTGGTCGAAAATAGAAACTAGTTTCTATTTCCGAATAACCTTGTTATGGCCGGCCAAGGCATGCCCTAAAGGGCATATATGGCCGGCCCCTTTATGGTGTGGCCGGCCAAGCCTAGGCCGGCCCACGCATGGGCTCAAAGTGCCCTTTTAAGCCCCAACCCAAAACACTTTTGTTTCGGCCCTCGTACTATCTTTGCCTTATCTTTCGTTAGGCCTTTTGGACATATTTATGGGTCTAACCCATGTTTATATATCTCATCCCTCTAGTCATATCTTTCGATCAAATGAACACTCTTTGGTCTAACCCAATGTGGGATCCGGACAAAGTTAGTCGTGAATCGCTTTGCGATTCGACGACGATTGTAGTTGGTTTCTAGCTAAACATTACGATCCTTAATTGTCCGAACTTGATGATCTTATTCATCAATTGTCCTATCCGAAATATTATTCATATTGCATCTTTGGTCGAAGGACATCTCCTTCAGGCTCATAGTTGGAGCTAACTCCAGCTTACCTCTTTGCTTGCCTCTAGGCCAATACAAGATGAAGTAAATATCTTTCAATCAAGATGACAATGCGATCAATTTGTCAGATAGTGCAAACGATGAACTTCATAAAGTTTAGACGTTTTAGGAAATCGTAATGTTTAGCTGCTGGTGACCAACCACCGTCAATGGATATCCACGTGAAATACTCGCACAAGGAAATAACCGCTCATCGTGATCGTATTTTTTTTCAACAACAACTCGGTAAATGATCTCTGCTGTTATTTAGCATTCCGCATAACCATCTTTTTACCAGGAAGAGCGGAGCTCAAGGTACTGAGTTGACTTCTTTAGACCTCCTTGTTATCTCTAGTCAGAGCAGAGCTCTAGGGTATAGCTAGCTTGGATCCACCATTGCACTTGCCTCTATACTGTAACAAGGCTCAAGGTACCGAGGAGACTTATGCCGACCTCCTAGGAACGAGTCTTCTACGCACCTTGAATCCTATGTTGGATTATGGTTTCTCTTAATGTTTTAAGCGGAATCTGAAACATCCATACGTCTAACACTAGATTCCCAGGAAGTTGTGCCAAAACTAATAATGAAGTAGAAGAGATAGAAATATACCTTATATTGATTTTGTTGAAAGTGTCTTGAATATGGGTTGATATCTAACCCAATTTACGTCCCACTAACCCGCTTAGGTTTCAGCCCGGAATTTGGACCCGCTAGCAGGGAGGATTACCGAGATAGAGTTGGTATCTGAAGCAGGGCTCTGAGGCAGAGCGGGAACAGAAACTCTCATAGAAACAAAAGGAAACATCAAAGAAGAGATACATGAGAAAAAGATAGAGAGGGTAAGAATTGTTTTAAAATCAACCTGGGGAAGCAACCTCTACTGCGCCCAAAAATTATCTCCTTTACTAAACGTGCAACATTATATCTAATTCATCCCGCAACGAGCCTACCTAATATGCGCCATTATTGCATGATCCCTAAGGAAGATGATATTATAAGGGAGAAGATTAAGAAATTACTCAATAAGAGATTTATCCGTCGAAGTACGACTCTATGGGTTGTACCCTTTTTACTTGTACGAATGAAAGATGGGAGTTGAAGGATGCGTTTTGACGGATGAGTTATCAACAAGATAATTGTCCACATTTCCATGGATGTGGATGTTACCAGAGGCTTGTCGTGGGGCGTGATCAAATAAAATAATCACCATCAGAGAAAATAGTTGGTGGAATTTTCAACTCTGTGTTTTTTAACCGTATGAGGGAAGCCTCTGGCCTTTGGGCACACTTCTTCCTAGCATGATTAGAAGTTCTTATAGTTGTTGGTCCCCTTATGATGGTGAGGATAGTTCCCCCACTGGAAGGCGAAGTGTTATCAGAGTTGTTATTTATTAGCACCTGAGTTGTTTTTGTCCAAGCCACGTGGAGCGCGTGAATATTTCAAGTGAATATTTATATTAAGATCAAATCCAACCCACCTCACCCTATCTTAACCTCATTATATTTTTAGTTATGCTCAAGTGTTGCTCATTTTCTAATGAATTAATCAAGCTTGTCGTTTCTAATTAAGGTTTTAATCACGTATTTTGTGTCTGCAATCTTTTGTTTTATGATTGTGTTCTTTATATGGAAGGTGCAACAACAACAGGGCTATACGGATGACTTTAGAGTTTTGCTGAGGTATTTGGACCATCTCATTTCGAAACCTCTACTAGTAGCTTGCTAAGGATTCTCCTTTTCCTTTTACAATGTTAGGTCTTTCCCGATTTTGTCCATTATTCGACTACCCTGAAAAACTGTAAAAAAAGCTGAAGCGAGCTCGTCGAATGAATGGATAGTTCCTGCTCCAAGGGCGTTGTACAACGATCTTGCTTACCCCTTTAGGACTGTCAAAAAGACCAGACACCATGTTGATTTGTTATTACGCTTATAAAAGAAAACACATATCAGATCTCAGAACTTCTGGGGAGTTTGAGAGAAAAGAAGGATGAGTTTTAGTGTTATGCACATTTTATATCTTTTTTCTGACCGTTTTACAAATCAAAGTCAAGAAAGCTTCTAGCTTACCATCTAAGTGATGGTGTTGAATGGCAACAACACTCGTGTTTGGTCTCTTTCACTCCCTAATTCAACACTAATTGGAGCAACCTATTCTCTCTCTAAAACGATTTCCGGAAAAGAAGGCAACACAAAATTATCAAGGCACCTCTTAAAAGTTTAACAACACATAAGTTTTAAAGACACTCCCTTAATTTTCATATGTTTCTAACGAGTAACTAAACTTATTTTTCCAATCGAAAATGATGATTTTCTTCGAAACAAAAAGTAATTGATTTTCACGTCCAAACATTTTTGGAAGTAACAAATGGAAATATTTTTCGAGGTTACAAATGAAAATGTTTCGAGGTAACAAAAGCAGCCTTTTG
This sequence comes from Eschscholzia californica subsp. californica, assembly GCA_002897215.1. Lineage (NCBI taxonomy): Eukaryota > Viridiplantae > Streptophyta > Magnoliopsida > Ranunculales > Papaveraceae > Eschscholzia > Eschscholzia californica. The sequence continues at coordinate 1,728,675 of BEHA01050457.1, read as the reverse complement.
AGCTGAGGGTTTTTGAGGAGAGAGAGAGCCGAGTGACGTCAGCGACGAAATCGTCTCCCCTCTCCTTTTTCCCTGAACTAAACCCTAAAAAACTTAAGAAACAAGGCTAGATCCTGATATTAGGAACTCACTCACTCACATGCAGGAAGATTATCTGAATCCCTACTACCAATAAGCTATAGATCCATAGTATTTCACTCATTTAATTCATCTCTGTTATCGAGATAGCTCTTTGGAGGACTGACAGTCTAGCAGAACGGAAGACGAAGAGTTCTAGCCAGAATCTAAGCCACATCTCTCAAGAAGAAGCATCGACCCCTGACAACAACTCCACTACCAAGTAAGTCTGTCAATCTCCCTCTCTTTTCTCTCTTAATTGTTCTGCTTGTGCATAGTTTACATGTGTCAAAAATAATTACATTAGATTAGGCTGTTCATTAACCGGAGCTAAGCATGCGTGGGGTGACCTCGGTTTTCTTGCTCTGGGGATTTCGCGATTGGCATACCAATTTTTGGTTTACAAGTGGTGGTTTGCATGGTAATGGCGCTGGTTCCCTAGAACTGATCATCCCTCATCCTTCTGACGAAGTTACCTCCATTTACTCTTTATCTCTTGTGGTAATGATGATAGATCACAACCACCCTCTTAAACGTTACATCCTTAAGAAGCCGCATCCTTTCATTCTCTCTTTATACCCTCATAACCCTTTCATCATCCTCATCCTTCTTCTTACTTGGTTGATGTCGACTCGCTCTAGGAATCTTAGTGTCGATCAACTTACCCATCAAATGGCAGTCCAGATGAATATATCAGAATATGGGAAGCTCACTATTTCATACCCTAAGCCTTCGGTGAGCAAAGACCTTCAAGAAATCTCATCAGGCTTCATTGCTAGACTGTGTTGCCCTTATGACTTTGGCATTGGTTTCATTAGGAAACACTTAATTATCTGCTCAATCTCAGTTCTTTAGAGAATGTGCCATTACCAAAGCCTCTTCAGGTCCCAACCAATTTGTTGTTAAGCCTAGAAGCCAGATAGTGATGAATGAAATTAACCAAGGGAGACCGTGGATCATTAGAGGATGGTTAGTGGTGATGCAAGAGGTTGATTTCCCTCTAGGAGATGAAATTCATGAGTTGATGTGTGAGCCTATGTGGTGCAGTTTTGCTGGTTTGCCGTCAGCCATCCAAAACCAGCAAGATTTGGAGGTGATTTTCTCTTGCATGGGATATATCATGCAAATTCAGCCGAAGAATTTCAGCATGGTCCCTAACTCCCTGATCAGAATCCAATTTATGTATGACGTCCGCACTCCTCTCCTGGCTACTCTTCACTCGATTTTCACTGATGGAGGTAAACCTATCAATTTCAGTTATTTGAGGTTCCCCAAGGCTATTTGTCATGTGTGTCGAATCATAGAGCACCCGGCCACTCCTTGTATCAGACCTAGCAAGAGAACTTCAGCCACTCCCATGGAGGTTAATGAGTCTGCCCCTAGCAATCCTAGTAACTGGGCCATATCTGTTGTTCCTACTCTGGAACAACAGATGATATCCCCACCTCAATTGGAGTCTCATAAACAGAAGGGCAAACGTAAAGAGACTGAAGTTTTGATGGAGGTGAAGATTGAGGAAGGGGAGTTTGGTCACCTTGGGTTCAAAAAGAAGAAGGATAAGGAGATGGGCAGTAGTTCGAGGGGGGAAAACCTTCGTGGAATCACTTCTTATGGGAAAGCTCTTGTAGCTTATGATCAAGCTAATGCTATTCCACCTAGTTGGTATATCTCCCCTCCTGAATCTATCGATAGTCAAGAAGAACGAAGGAGACACAAGATCTCGGATTCGTTTCTGGTTTCTCCTGGTCATTCCTCTAATGCTCGTGATGATGGTACTAATGAACAGCCTGGTCTAGCTGATTAAGTCTGTGTCTTCTTTGAATCTTAGTTATCTTTTGTTGGTCTTTGGGTCTAGTCTTTTTGTGTTATGTTCTTAGTTTATCTGTTGTGCTAGTTCTGTTAATCTAGTATAGCTACAAGTATACTTGTAGCTTTGATCCTTCTTATCTTTTGTTAGTCTTTTGGGGTGTTATCTTTATTTGTATGTGAAGGATTCTATGAATATGGTTGTTATTTAGTTTTCTGGGTCTCTGCTTGTTAGTTTATTGCAGGTGTTCTTTCTTTCTCCTTCTTTTTTAGTTATAGTCGTTTTTATTTTGGTCTTTTTTGGTGGTCTCTGTGTTAGCCCTTCCTCCTTCTCTCCTCCTTTAGGCTTCGGCCTTTTCTGGCTTTCTCCCTCCTCTGTTTTCTTGTAGCTTCTCTCTGGTGTGGTGCGTTTTCTTGGTTTAATTTTTTTCAGGTTGGACTTATCTTGGCTAGACTAGAGGTGAGTGTGGAGTTCCAATTTTCAATGGCTGCCATAATCACGCCCCCGAAGGAGTGTCCCACTATCTTAAGTTGGAATGTGAGGGGTATTAATGCTTTCTCAACCAAAAAATATCTCTTGCATCTCATTAACAAACACAACCCGGACATTATGTTTCTTTCCGAGACGAAAAACCACTCGGCGCAAATAACCAAACATATTAAACTTGGAAAAATGTATGCCAATCACTTCGTCGAACCCAACAATAAAGCGGGCGGGCTAGTGATGTTCTGGAAACATCACTTAAAAGCGAACATTACATACTCGGATAGTAACATTATCCATATGAATCTCAAGGATGTCATCAATAATAACCAAATGTTCATTACGGGCCTCTATGGTAGCCCATATCACCATAATAAACTTAAACCTTGGAAAAAATTACATGAGCTCAACCCGGGACCAGACTACCCTTGGGTGATTATAGGGGACCTGAATGTCATCCTGGACATCAAGGAGAAAAAAGGAGGTAATCGTGCGACTACTTCCATCGTTCCAAAGATTACCGACATTATCAATAAGCTTGAGCTTATGGACATGGGCTTCAAAGGCAACCCCTTTACTTGGAACAACAAACAATTTGGTGATAATTTGATTCAAGAACGTTTGGACAGGGCGCTGGCTAACCACCCCTGGTTCAACAATTTCAAATCCTCGGGGATTACTCATCTGGAATCGGTAGGATCTGACCACCTTCCGATTTTCCTATCTACCCAGGAAACGAAATATGATCAACCTAAACCTTTTAAATTTGTGCGTACTTGGATGTCGCACCCAAAGTGTCATGATTTCATAGCGGACAAATGGGAAATTGAGGACAAGGACCTCACAGATAAGAATATTCAAATCAAGCTTAAAAACTTGAGTAAACAACTTACGAAATGGAACGCCACGGTATTCGGGAATATTGATAACAAGATAAGCAAAATCATCTCATCCATACAGATGTGCAATAATAGTGAGGAATATCGCTACCTCAACATGAAGTTAGAAGAATTATACAGACAGCAAGAAAGTATATGGAAAGAAAAATCCAGAAATAATTTCATCACCTTAGGTGACAAAAACACGAAATATTTCCATTCCCAAGCTATTCAAAGAAATAGAAGAAACCGTATATTAGCTATTAAAGATAAGAATGACGAATGACAAGAAAACACCTCGGACATTCAAAACATTTTTGTATCTCATCTTCTGAACATTAGTACCTCATCCTCTCCGGATCACAATCAAAAGATTCTTAGTCTTTTCCAACCTACTATCACCTCCAATCAAAACTTCAATCTCACGAGGCAACCGGATCACGAGGAAATTGATTTGGCCATTAATTGGCTGAAAAAGGAAGCCTCCCCTGGCCCGGATGGCTTCCCGCACTTTTTCTTTCAATCAAACTGGGATACAGTGCGGAGTGACATCTACGAGTTAATTTGGATTTTTTTCGAGTCGGAAGTCCTTCCTGCTGGCACGAACCATACGCACATTTGTCTTATTCCAAAAACTCCCAGCCCGCACTCTCCTGCAGACTTTCGGCCTATCAGCCTCCTCAACACCACGTACAAAATCATCACAAAAATTCTTGCTGATCGGCTCAAGCACACTCTGGATAACATAGTGTCCCCTTTCCAGGCGGCTTATGTCCCAGGGAGGCAAATTACCGATAATATCATTATTGGTCAAGAGATTATTCACTCCTTCAAGAAAATGAAAGGTGCTAAAGGCTACTTTGGCCTCAAGCTGGATATGTCGAAAGCTTTCGACAGAATTGAGTGGACTTTCATTACCAGCATAATGCGGAAATTAGGATACTCTGAAAAATGGACCAATATGATTCACAACTGCATTTCGACATCCTCCATGGCGGTTCTCATTAACGGGCGGCCTAGCAAGACTTTCATTCCCTCTAGGGGAATTAGACAGGGAGATCCTCTATCTCCGTTCCTGTTTACGATTGCTATGGAAGGTCTGAGCCGTCTTCTGAACGCGGAGGATGAAAACGGAAAATTTATTGGCTTCCCTAGCCACAATAACGATTGTGAGATCAATCATCTGCTTTTCGCAGATGACTGTATTATCTTTGGTCGTAACTCTCTAGAAAATGTGGCAAACCTTAAAAATATTCTCAATACATTCGGGTTGGCATCGGGACAAATGATTAATTACTCTAAATCCAACATCTTCTACTCTAAGAATTCTCACCCGAAATTTAAACGAATGATCATGAAATCTCTTAAAGTTAAATATGCGTCGACATCGGAGAAATATTTGGGTGCTCAACTTTTCATTGGACCTCAGAAAACCAAAGTGTTCAATGAATTAGTAGAAAAGATCAACAGAAAACTGTCTAATTGGAACAATGCGTTCCTATCTCAAGCTGGTCGAACGGTGGTCATTTCGGCTATCGCAGCGGCCGTACCCCGATACCAGATGCAATGCTTTGCCATCCCGAAAGGAGTAAGCAAGCGCATCTCGACTTTACAGAAGTCGTTCTGGTGGGGTAAGTCTAAAGGAATCTACACTAAAGCTTGGAAATCTATCTGCCTCCCGAGGGACCTGGGAGGCCTGGGTATTCATACTCCCGATTTAGATAATATTGCCATGCTGAGTAAATTGGCGTGGCGAATAAAGTCAAACCCACAGGCAGCTTGGGTTAGAGTGCTTAAGGCTAAATACTACCCCAACACAGACAACCCAGGAGCCTATAAGAACCATCATTCCTGGATTTGGAAAAATATTTGCAAAACTTTTGATATTATTAACACATTTAGCATTTGGGAGGTTCACAACGGAGAAAATATAAACATCTGGCAGGATAATTGGATCACTGCTATGGCGAGGCCCATTCCAAACCCTTATGATTCCAATCTTCAGCGGGTTGCTCAACTTATCACTAACCATGAGTGGAATGACCATATACTCGAAGAAAATTTCGATGAAAACACGAGAAATTTAATTAAAGCTATTCCTATTTATAATGAAGGAAAAGACGAAATCAGATGGACGTTGACGGAGTCTGGAAAGTTCACAGTTAAATCCTTATACAACCACATGAGAAGGGCCAATATAACTCCTAATCCTGAACAGTTAAATTGGAACTTTATTTGGAATCTCCCGGTCCTTCCGCGGGTACAGCTTTTCCTGTGGAAAATTTGTCAAAACGCTTTACCTGTTAAAAACCGTATAGGTAAATATATAGGAAATAACCTAAACTGCCATTTATGCGCCCTGCATTAAAACCTTAGAGCATGCTCTTCTTCACTGCCCTGTGGCTAGAAATGTTTGGTTCCACTTTAACATCATAGTTGATAATGTTAAATCGATCAAAGATTGGATTTTCTCGTGGAATAATGATCAGCATAGATGTAATAATAAAAACAAATCTCACTTCGCTACTATTCTTTGGATAATCTGGAAAGCTAGATGTGACAGTTGTTTCAAAAATGTGAAGGCTGACACCAGAAATATCATTAATACGATAAATAGCTACCCAGAGAAACGAATTGAGATCACCATTTCTAATAAGCAGAAAGTAGAAAAATGGAATCCCCCGAAAGACTCATGTCTGAAGATAAATGTAGATGCCTCGTTTACTTCAATCAATACCCCTATAGGAACTGGACTAGTAGTCCATGACTCTAAGTCTCAATTCATAGAAGCGGCTGCGCATGTTTCCAGGGCAAGAAATAGTGAAGAAAGTGAAGCAATCGCCATCCTCAATGCACTCAAATGGGCAGTTGATCGAAAATATAAAGAAGTCATCATCGAAAGCGACAATCACAGTATCATTAAGCATATCCAAGATCATCGTCAAGCAATTACATGGCAATCCAAAATTCATGTACAAGGCATTAGGAAGTTGACC
>BEHA01050457.1:1665384-1702577 GCA_002897215.1 Eschscholzia californica subsp. californica | reverse complement strand
CTTGTCATGCACTTCACATAGTTAGGCGACAAGACAACACTTTCGTTGACTCGGGATTAATTGATTATGATGTTTGTTTGACTAAGTATGATCTCCGGATATACGTAGTGCTTATAGACATCACCTTAGGAGTCGAACATCGATTATACTTTGAAACATTAGATCGGACTACACATAGTCGTAGATTTATCATTATGGATTCCCGGACTTCGACACCTCTCTCGCTTATTTGTTGCCCGAATCGAGTCTTACCGTCTCCCGACTGTTGTTCCTCCGACACTTCTCTCGAACCTTTCTCGCCTATTTACATTAGATTATCTAGTCTTTACTTGTTTTCTTCTCTTATTCCTTATTCATCATATCAAAACCCCCATTTGTCTTTGTTCCTTTTCCTTTTAGTCTAAGATAGTGAGTGACTCGTAGACCGTGGGCTAGACTCTCCCGATACCCGGACTACCAACTTATCCTTGGATCGATCCCGGCTTTGCCGGATTACTACTTGATACCTCCGCTTGGGTGTGCAACCCTTTTGGGTGCATCAAATCGCCACCTTCATCTCCATCGACTTATCTCCATCTGGACATTTTGAGGACGCATCCACAAAAGAGATGCTATTAGCTAAAACTGGAAAGCTTTTGGAACTTCCCCAAATCCCATTGACTCGAAAATAAATTGCTTAATGATTTTCATTCACCACTCTTGAAACAAAACTTCCCTTTACAGATTTTGGAAAAAGTTAGAGATCAGGTTCCAGCCCATCCATGGTTTCTTATCAGAAGGGAGAATAAAATTAAGTTCAAACATCTCTTTCGTAATCTGTTCACCAGCACACAAAAACCAACTAGCTTCGCTACAACTTCGGCGCTCTATCTTACATGTTCCATATTATATGGGTCTGTCCATAACTTGTTTACTAGTTCATCTACTGTTAGCCTCGACGTTGCCCTCTTGGCTAAATTTTCTCGTTCCTGCTTGAGAGCCTTGATACTGCATATTGGGGCACAAACAAAACCATGAGCTATAACCCAAAACGTGCGGAGAAAAAATATAGAAGATCAAACGTCTCCTATTTTGACGAGTTTAGGTGATGAAACATTTCAAAAGATCTAAGAACAGACAAGGTGGAAAAATGGGTTTACCTGGAAGAAATAGAGCCAACAGGTTCATCGCCCAAAAGAGCGGGGCTTGCGTTGCCAACCTCTGCCAGTTTTTATTCCAACCATGTCAACCATCGGAGCTCAACTTCCATATACATTTGATCATCTGGGTCTCCTCTGAATAACAAGTAGAATTGTGAACGGCGAACTATTGAAACATGGCAAAGATGCCATAACATGATAATTTGCTTTCTTTGGTCCTAGAAGACAAGGGACCATGACATAGGTGACTGATCTGATACTCCCATTTCAGAAGCTGAAGTTTCATTTTCTTCCAGCTCCAATACCTATAGACAACATTAAAAGGTTAACAAAGATTCATCAATGAAATGGGTTTGTTTCTCAAAGTCTCAAATCTATTTTGAATCATTGATATTGGAAAAAACATATATTTCGAGAGCAAATCAATCTTTACTCAGACAATTCAGTTTGATGATTTCTAACTTAGTTTGGTTATTCTAGCGTTAATCATGCAGATTTCTCCTTCAGCTTCATTTTAATTGTTTGAGAATAAATTGATCCCTGAAACCACTTTCTAGTGGCTTGCCTATTTTTTTTTTTAACTTTGGTTGGTTTTGATGAATTTAGGTAATTGACAAAATTTCCAAAAAGAAAAAGAAAAGCTCGGATCCTTTACCTGGCAAACAAGAAGTTGTTTTTGGTATTGAAGCTTTGTGACTCTTTCCTTCAATTCAGTAACATAAGCTCTTATGCTCCTTATGTTCTCTTCAGCTGCGTTTTTGAACATCTCCTGCATTCTTTTCACATTTATGGAATTCGGACACCGTGGCACAGGTGTACCTTCGCGTGATGAGATGCCATTACATTCTTTTCTCTTCAATGTACTTTTACATGGTTCTATTAATGTATCAGCAGCAGGTACATGATCCTCGTTTTGTGGGGATAGATTTTCTTGCTCAGAGTTCCTTATATTCCGAGAAGAGGACAAGGGTGTGCACGGTGAGCGTAATAAATGTTGTTTGTTGGTGCTATTTCTTAAGTGGAATTGTGTTGATCTATTTTTAACTATTTCGAGCTTACACTCAGGAATCCTGTCATTACTTGGAAGAAGCATCATCAACTTGTCTATCGATTTCTGAGCATTCTCAAGATGCTTTTCAAGAGTAGAAATGGTGATTCAATCAGAGTTTAACCTAGAGATTTCTTCTTTGAGGTTGGTGTTTTCTCCAACTTCATCATCGTCCGAAACTGAACTAATAATCTTCATCTCCTTAATCTCTGACAGAAGTTTCGCAATGGTTTCTGAAGCATCTTGGTTCCCTAATCTGTGAGAAGAAACCTCCTTATGGAGAACTTCTAATGCTCGATTTGCTTCTTCCCCAAGCAGCCTCTATCGTTGCTTAAGCTTCCGGATTTCATGCACAAGCATGGAAGGATCTGCAGAGGTAGTTGACTGCCTCAACATTGCATTTCTTCTTCTCTCGACTTTGGTTTTCGTTCCGTATGAAAAGTAGGTGTACCCAAAAGTGGCCCACTCTCAGTGGAAAAGGAGCCACATTTGACCACTTGACAAAAAGAGTCAGGTGAATTTGACCCGTGAAATTTATATAGAACAATGTTAGAACAAATGGATAAAAGTTAGAGGTAAATAGAAGTCGCTTATCAAATAACTTCAGCTTCTTGCGCATTTTCTCTCCCAATGGAGCTCTGATTGTGCAATGTCTCTCTCTCGCTTCAGATTTTCCATTTCCAGCATCATCTGTACACCGCAAAATTTTAGGATAGAAGGATTTTACATAAATGAAATAATTTTGTTGAGTTATCCATAAAATGCAAGAACAAAATCTCCTTTGCCATGATTCAGAGGGAATAACTTTTCGAGGAAGGAAATCACATATTTTGCAAGAATTAGATAGCATCAGTGGATACCATACCTTCTGAATTTTCATATCTCTTTCAACTAATAAGGATTTCAAGCATGAAGATGAAGAAGGTTCTGGAGTTTGAAGTTCTGCTTCAAGTCGAGCAACTTCCTTCTGCAAATGCTTCACGAGTTGCTGCTCTAAAACAACCTGAAGAGGCGGCACAATCACAGGGAACTGTAAGTGACATGTTGAGTGAGATGGAATCTGGGTCAGGATTCCTCCTGTGGCTGCTCTTATTCGCGCATATACATGCCCTAACCAACTAAGCGATAGGCTCCACCTTAATGATTATTTGTTATTAGGTATTCAATCTGATAGATAAGGATCTGTTGGTATCCGTTCATCAAAAGGCCTTTTATTCCACTTCATACACATCACAAGCAAACGAGATTTCAAATGGATTCCAATTCTATATTGGAAAGCTCAAAAACACCTCTAAATTATAAAACAAGCATACCAACTCTAGTAGCAGATTTGCAAGTGAATATTACGTATTAGTGAGGGGAAACACTTTCATGGTGTGCAGTAAGCTAATTTTCCAGTCACATTATCGTTATGAGGACTTTAGAGTGTGGTTAAAGTTCAGGGAATCTAGTAAAGTATTATATGAGAACTTTGTGCGAGTTTGATATTAACTTATATGGTAAGAGCCTAAGATAGCACCACTGCCAAATATTGACTTGATTATATTGCATCTAATACTCGTGCCCGAAATAAAAATCCTTCAACATTGAAGGGTCCATTCTAAAACACAATACAAACCATATTAACTTGGGCTTTCGCACGAGTTGCAAATGAGAGTGTGTTACGTGATTGTTCTTTGTGACTTAAAGCAGGACTCATGGTAGAAATGATGGCAGTTCTAGAACTTCTACCATACAGAGACTCGAAGCTTACATGAATTTTGCAGCCTTCGCTTGGGGGAAATTCTAGAACTGCCATCATTTGTACCATGAGTCCTACTTTAAGTCACAAAGAACAATCACGATACACACTCTCATTTGCAACTCGTGCGAAGAAAGTCACAAACAAAGCCCAAGTTAATATGGTATGTATTGTATTTCAGAATGGATCCTTCAATGTTGAAGGATTTTTATTTCGGGCACGAATATTAGATGCAATATAATCAAGTCAATATTTGGCTGTGGTGCTATCTTAGGCTCTTACCATATAAGTTAATATCAAACTCGCACAAAGTTCCCATATGGTACTTTACTGGATTCCCTGAACTTTAACCACACTCTAAAGTCCTCATAACGATAATGTGACTGGAAAATTAGCTTACTGCACACCATGAAAGTGTTTCCCCTCATTAATACGTAATATTCACTTGCAGATCTGCTACTAGAGTTGGTATGCTTGTTTTATAATTTAGAAATATTTTTGAGCTTTTCAATATACAAATGGAATCCATTTGAAATCCCGTTTGCCTGTGATGTGTATGAAGTGGAATAAAAGGCCTTTTGATGAACGGATACCAACAGATCCTTATCTATCAGATCAAATACCTAATAACAAATAATGATTAAGGTGGAGCCTATCGCTTAGTTGGTTAGGGCATGTCTATGCGCGAATAAGAGCAACCACAGGAGGAATCCTGACCCAGATTCCATCTCACTCAACATGTCACTTACAGTTCCCTGTGATTGTGCCGCCTCTTCAGGTTGTTTTAGAGCAGCAACTCGTGAAGCATTTGCAGAAGGAAGTCGCTCGACTTGAAGCAGAACTTCAAACTCCAAAACCTTCTTTATCTTCATGCTTGAAATCCTTATTAGTTGAAAGAGATATGAAAATTCAGAAGGTATGGTATCCACTAATGCTATCTAATTCTTGCAAAATATGTGATTTCCTTCCTCGAAAAGTTATTCCCTCTGAATCATGGCAAGGGAGATTTTGCTCTTGCATTTTATGGATAACTCAACAAAATTATTTCATTTATGTAAAATCCATCTATCCTAAAATTTTGCGGTATACAGATGATGCTGGAAATGGAAAATCTGAAGCGCGAGAGAGACATTGCACAATCAGAGCTCCAGTTGGAGAGAAAAATGCGCAACAAGCTGAAATTATTTGATAAGCGACTTCTATTTACCTCTAAGTTTTATCCATTTGTTGTAACTTTGTTCTATATAAATTTCAGGGGTCAAATTCACCTGACTCTTTTTGTCAAGTGGTCAAATGTGGCTCCTTTTCCACTGAGAGTGGGCCACTTTTGGGTACACCTACTTTTCCATACGAAACGAAATTAAAGTCGGGAGAAGAAGAAATGCAATGTTGAGGCAGTCAACTACCTCTACAGATCCTTCCATGCTTGTGCATGAAATCCGAAAGCTTGAGCAACGACAGAGGCTGCTTGCGGAAGAAGTAAATCGAGCATTAGAAGTTCTCCATAAGGAAGTTTCTTCTCACAGATTAGGGAACCAAGATGCTGCAGAAAGCATTGCGAAACTTCTGTCAGAGATTAAGGAGATGAAGATTATTAGTTCAGTTTCGGACGATGATAAAGTTGGAGAAAACACCAACCTCAAAGAAGAAATCTCTAGGTTAAACTCTCATGGAATCACCATTTCTTCCAAGTAATGACAGGATTCCTGAGTGTAAGCTCGAAATAGTTAAAAATAGAACAACACAATTCCCCTTCACAGATGCCAATTAAACTCTTTAAATGATTGCAGTCTTGAGCTACTTCCTCTACCAGCTTTTCAACAAATATCCCTTTCTGTGTTCAATTCAAAAATTGAACAAATTGGACACACTAAAAAAGATTAAGAACAAAAAGCAAAACACAGAAACAGAAAAAAATCACAATTGGGTGCTTCGACTCCCTCGAAGTTGTCATGCATATACCTCCGCATCGTCCAAAAGTCGTGGGTCCAGACTTTCGATTCAACAGGTCAATGACAGTCTCGTTGTAGATCTCCAATGCAGAAATTTTGACGACAAAGTCTCTCTCTGGGTTCTACGATGTCATAAAATCATCAAAGAAACCGATTTCAGAGGATCACAACAAAGTTTAAATGAACTAATCAAGTCTCTTGTACAAGTAGACTGCACATGGAAGAGAGAATAATATAAATTTGTGTAGGAGAAGAAAATATTGGCATTTTTCCATTATTAGAGTGGATTACAAAACAATGTTCAAACATGAAAACGATGGAGGTTATCAAATATAAGCAGTGGGTGAAACATGTTCGAAGGGGTCTACCATGCAAAGATTTCTTTACCTTCAAGACAATGACATCATGTTGAGCCACAAACATATAATTTTTTTTTTCTTTATTTTTACAATTTAGAAAATAAATCTCAAAACAGTCTCCACTTTTTATTACAGATCTTACCAGGATGCTTGTAAAGTATGAGGTACGGACGACACTTGCATTCCTAATATGCTCATATATGTCCTTGATAGCATTTTCTGTAATCCCTCTCATGGTAAATGTCTTACCACTGCTTGTTTGTCCATAGGCAAATATAGTGGCTGCGAAATAAAATAAAATAAAATAAAAGCCTAACTCACTTTCGGAGGCATCCCGGTTGCATTTAGCGTATGCAACAAGCCTTTAAACCTCTAGGTTACCCCTAGAGGACGAGTATTGTCTCGTGAGGGTTTCCATAGATGACACCCACAAACATCATGGTTTCAAATACACAAGGGTCCAACATCCAAATCATAAATAAGCATGGTTCATCTAGTAAAGGGTTTAAGCATGTCAACACATAATGAATCAAGTAAATAAGTTCTTGTAAAAGCTAAAGGTCCCTTCACTAATGATCTTACCCTAAAGTGCTAGTGTCATACCATAATGAGCAACATCTATGTTCCGAAGTCACAAAACTTTGATTCCTAAGTTAGTACATTTCGCCTCGACTTCGACCTCACGGACATACACTCCAAATATGAAATCGCTTAAGAATGGTTCGCTCGTATGTGTGAGTGTGATCACTAACATGGACTCAACATATAAAAAGGGGTGAGGACAACATTTTGGAACGAATGATCTTCGAAAAGGAATTAGCCACTATATAGAGTGGGGAAGCTCACTCGCCCTTCTCACCCATTCTACCCTCTAAAGATGCCTTCTAAAGGTTAGCGGATACTAGAAATGGATGATAATGGTGGATTCCCGAGAATGTCGACTACTTCATTATAGAACTTCTCAAGCACTTCCACATTTGTTTCTTGCTTCGAATACTTATTCATGAACATCACACAAACACATATACACAATCACATTACTCAAACAAAAGAGCTAACATGCTCTAACATAACATAAATAACTTTATTTCATTCTTGCTTTCTTTTTTCTTTCTTTTCGTTTTTTTTTTTTTTTTTCATTTTCTTTTTTCTTTTCTTTTTTTCTTTTTCATAACACAAATACAATCAACCAAAACAAAATACAACACACATAACTCAATTCTTGCAATCAACTTTTCATTTCATACTTGTTTTTGACATTCTTCATTCTTTCTTCTCATGTCTTCATTCTCGGAATATAAGATGATGGAGTATCCGCCTCCCTCTAGTTGCCATTCTTATCGGGTTTCATGGACTACAAGGGCAAGGTTAATTCGCTATCCTAATGTCACTCTTAGTGGCTAAGGAAGTTGAGCACACGAGATCAAATGAGCTCTTTTAATAGTTACGAGGTTGAGTAGCTCTTCATTCTACTCGGAGTTAGCGCGGAAGAGTACACTCGAAGGGCAATTTAGGCTTTGAGCTCTCACATGGGTTAAGTCTCCACTAATGACTACTCTAGGTCTCTTAGAAATGTCTCTTCTTCACTAAGATGTTACTCCCATAGTATACCACAAACACTTAAAGACTCGACTTTCATGCAAAGACCATTAGCAATCACAAAACTCATCAACTCGACACATATGCATCAACATTCTTAAAACCATCACTACAATCACATGCAAATCTACTCAAAATGTTCAAAATTTTTAAATTTTGGCTAATTTGAACCCTTTTGTCTTTGAAACCCCTGGTCATGCATTGGTTATGGTCATATCCCGCATCCCCAAACTTAAAACTAACATTGTCCTCAATGTTCTAAGCATACACTCACCAAAAGATAAAGAGGCACATCAATTTAAAGAGAAGAGTGGAGAGATATTACCATAACCGAAGGAGATAAAAGATGATACTACCAAGGCTCATGTATAACGAGGTTCCAAGTTAATGTCAAGCTCACGCCATCCCCAAACTTGGAACAAGCCACGCCTTAGAAGTAAAACATATAAGAAATGCTCCTAAAATATCCAAAACATAATGAGAATGAAGCACATAAAAGACATGACCATATAAAGTCTACCACTAACGCGGGTATACACGATTGCATTGAGCTATGCAATTAGCCTTTGATTCTCTTGTTTTCACACAAGAGCACGAGTTATGTCTCGCGGAGGGTTTCCAGAGATGCTACCCACAAACATCAAGGGCCATCTCAATCGACCTAACGATCATATAACAAAAGACGGAAGATTTGGGGGTCAAACCAAAGAAAGCTATATACAAATGCTAAAAGTCTCACAAGAATATTAAACGAAAGATGTGCAAGTGAGCCTAAAAGCGAAAAGAAGCCATCCCCAAACTTAGTGGATGCACGGTCCACTAAGTGCGCATAAATGCTAGGGGCGACGACTAAAAAGTCATCAAAAGGGTCGACATATAAGTGAAGTGAGAGGAGGTCAGTCGAAGGCAAGAAGTCATCCTCAAGCTTAGTGGATAGAATATCCACTAAGTCCCTAGACATGCTAGGAAAGACGTCCGAAGTGTCCCAAAAGGGGTCAACAATCGAGTCTGAGATCATGTGGATGGTCGAACTAGACTCTAAGGGTAAGGCAATAGGCTCGGGGACCAAGTCAAGGTCCATAATTTCCTTAGGTAAATAATCCAACAAGCTATCCGCTATCTCTTCAACTACTATGTTATCGACACCCTTAAAGGCATCTGGAGCCTCAAAGTTAGTTGCAACACCTTCACTTCTACATAACTCATCCAAGTAATCACAAGTGTTAAAAATTGGAAATTCAACATCGTGTGATCCCCAAACTTGCTCATAGAGCTATCATCCTGAACAGTCGGAGGAACAAGAGTCGGGAGACGATAAGACTCGATTCGGGCAATAAATAAGTGAGAGAGGTCTCGAAGTCCGGGAATCCATAATGATAAACCTACGACTATGTGTAGTCCGATTTGATGTGTCGAGGTACAATCGATATTCGACTCCTAAAGTAGATGTCTCTAAGTACTATGTATATCCGAAGACCATACTTAGTCAAACAAACGTCATAAATCGGTTAATCCCGAGTCATCGAAAGTGTTGTCTAGTCGCCTAACTATGTGAAGTGCATGACAAGACACATGAAAATACGATCAAAACGATAATCGGAATAAATAGAAATCAATTTGTAATCAAAACATCAAATCATATTAAAAAATAATCACGAATTCATCACATTTCATCTCATATAATCGACACACTAAAGTTAGCTAAACATGGTGATTAAATAAGAAATGGAAAGAAGATGATGAGAGAATCACCCTTTTTCGATGTGGTTCGAGGCTAAGATCGTCGTAAAATATGAGTCTTTAAGGTGCAGTCGATCTCCCCTTAGCAAATTCTGGGTTCCCCATAGCGACCACCATCATCTTCTCCATTTAGAACACAACCTCCATTAAAGCTAACCCTAGCTTTCTCTCTCTAGAAATTTCTTGTCCAAAATCAAATCAAACTACATGGGAAGCTAGCCAAGATGATGGGGAGTAAAAGCCCTAAGATTTCCGGCCAAGAAAGTGGCCGGAAACCTTAGAAAATTCCGGCCAAAGAAGGTGAGGAAATCCGGCCAAAACCCAAGAAGGTCCGGGCAGCAGCTCCCGTGCACGTTCCTGCCGTCCCGAGCTGTTGGTGCGCGTGCTAAGCTGCTGTCCCGAGCTTGCGCAGCTGCCGTCCGTGCGTCCCCTTGGAATCCCGAGCAACAGCTCCATGAGAGCTTTAAAAACCGAGCTGCTGCTGCAGCTCCATGAGAGCTCGGGCTGCTGTTGCGTCCCGTGCGTGCTGTCCCGTGCACAACAGCTATCCCGAGCTTGCTTCCTTGCCCGTGCTTGCTTCCTTGCCCGAGCTTGCAGCCGAGCTGCTATTGCTTGCTGCCTCCGGCCAAGACTAGGCCGGCCCTAGTGTTGGCCGGCCTAGCTTGGCCGGCCTCCTCCTTCTTCTCTCTTTTTCCCTCTCTTTCACACTCTTGAACCCTTCAAACCCTAGAACTCCTTTAGCCTCTCTCTCTTGCTTGGTTGTTTCTTTTCCAAGGTAGAAGATGATGAATAGTTCCCCCCCTTTTCTCTAACTTGAGTCAAACCCTAGACTTAGTCAAAGTTTGACTAAGTCTTTAAACCATTTCACCTTGGACCCTAAAGAGGTGCCTCTAACATCTCTAATCCTTTTCTTTGTGGGCTTTTGGTTTTTCTTTGGGTTTGACTTTGATTCCCAACTAGAAACAAAGGAGAGTGCCTTCAAAAAAAGACTTTGGCTTCTTTCTTTCATATCTTTCCCGTCCGAGCTCCGAATTGAATTCCGTTTTCACCGTCGGACTCGTCATTGACTCCACTTGTCATATGATTTGCTTGAAATCTTTTTCTCTCGTTTTCGGCACATGAAATGATAGTGACAATTCGTTCCTTTTATTCCGGTTTACATGTTTATCTCCAAAAATGATACATAACAAGAAAAACACATAAAATATTATTGATAACACTCGATAAGGACTAATTAGTCTAAGTTAGGCTCTCCAAATGTGACATTTTCGTGTCACATCAATTATCAATATGTGAAAAGTTTAAATCATCTCGAAACAGATTGAAATAGGAATATCAAACCATTAACTCCAGTAAGGGGATAGTGCTACGTCCTTCGCCCCTTCTTCGTAAACTTGCTGCGTCAAGCAGGTCGGATCGAAGACTCTGTCTGAATCACAAGACATTTTAAAACAAGAAAGGAAGTCACATATCAGAAAATGGTTTTGATGAGGCACACAATCGATGTAAGAGGCTATTGCTTAGCTGTCTAAAATATTGTTTTTCACAATAATTCTGATTTACCAACCAACATAATTTTCGGAGCATACATTAAGAATAGCTGAATGGGTCTATAGTGTAACAACAAACAATGCAATAACTTGGATTTACCAAATGTGTAAGGGACTGTAGACCGCCCGTTATTTAAATCCTTAGATAATATAGTGTGTTCATTCATGCACTCCCAAGCAATTTGATCAATCTGTGCTTGCTCTTTTTTGCTCAGAGGCCTCACTCGAACTGTGACATATATCTTCTCCTCGCGAGCTTTCGGTCCTCCAGGAGTACACGGTGCAGCAGTCCTCCCCGTCTTTGACACCGGCGTGAGAGGTGTTCTAAACATCGTCTTCATGAAGCCAGAGAAAAGCTGCAATGCAGGATAGCCGTGAAGAAAAACATGCCATGGTATTTTAAAAATAAAAAAGGAAAGAAGAACAAAAAAGGACATAAGATGAGTAAATACACATTTTTCTGATAAACCCTAAAACATAGTTAGACGAGAAATTAGACTAAGAATACATTTATAGTTGACAGTGAAGACTACCATCACTCAAAAGTGAGAGGCTATGTATAAATAAAACACAAACAACAAAAAATGGTCTAAAAGAAGCATTTGTGAAAGAATGTTACCAAACAAAAATTAATTTTGGGCTTCTCTGAGATAGACATGATCAGAAAGGAAATTAGATCACATTTTCATCCAACATAAAAGGAAATCCATTAAAAAGGACCAGATTCTTCAACAATAGCAGAAAAAAGAGCTCTCTTGATATCAATTACATTCGTACAAACCCTATAATCTTAATATATATGTAGTTAATGAAAACAACAAATTAAGATACAAAATCACCTGAAATTGAAGAAAAACAAAATCATCACGCAGGAGAGGAATAATAAGATAAAATACTTAAATGTAACTAAAAAACTTCTAAAAAAGAATCAATATGTCTTGATACACACAACAAACCCTAAAAAGATTTACTTCTCTTGAGTAATCTGATGAGAACAACAAAAATCACCTGAGCTTACAAAAGTAAGAAAATTAAAACTCAAGAACGAAACAACAAGATTGATATATACTTACAAGTATATTACAAATTTCTGAGATTTGTATTTGTTCGTAGCCCACCAGAATCAAATCGAACCAGAAATGCGATTAATTTGACAAAACTGAATCTGAACAAAATGGAAGACTTTCAGGGAAGAAGAATGGAAAGAAAACTAGGGTTAGTGACTAGGAGTTCGTAGTGACGATAAAATGCTGCTTTGGGGAGAGTTTTGTCTTCTCCCGAAGGGGTTTTGAATTTCTGTAGTTCAAAGTTCTTTCAGGTATATTAATGTAACGGCTCTTTCTTTCCTTTTCCCTTTTTTTTTAATTTATCATTTTCTTTAATTTATCGTGCTTCGTGATAGTATCAATGTCTTCTAACGACTAACGGAGACCGTAGTCGATTTCTCAAAAAAAAGGAAAGAAAAAACAGACCGAAGAAATCCTTGCATTGACGGAATACATTTCTACGGATACAAATCAATCTAATTTGTGTTTTTTTTTTTGAGAAAGTGACTACGACAGTCATTACAATGGCATTGATACATGTTAACTTTTGGTTGGACAAGTGGTTAACGGTGTGACATAAACTCTAAAATCCTGGAAGTCTCAGGTTCGATTCCCACAAGTTCAATAAACCATGGATTCCACCTCATCTGGGAATCGAACCCGGGACCTCTAAAGTTTTGGAGTTTATGTCAACCCCATATGAGACTTTGGGAAATCCAAAATATCTTTTTGGAGTATAAAGAGTATTCGACAATTAGAATTAAATAAGGCCGCGATTTTGGGGAATAAAGAAAAATCTCCGGTACATAAAGAGACTTAGTCAATAAACATTGACTTAGAGGGCATATTCTCTTTTTAGCCCAAAAATTGATTTGATCAAATATTGCCCTCCCTAATCTTCATCTTTTATCTCCCTCTCTCTCTCTTATGTTGTTCTATCTCTCTATCTATCAATGTTTCTCTCTCATATTTCTCAATGTGTTTCCCTCTCATATCTCTCAATGTTTGTCTCCCTCTTTCACGCAGACACATTTCGGCGAAGAAAAGTATTCCCTTTGCCGAAATCAGACTTCGAGGAGGGCTTTTGACGAAACCCTTGAGGAGGGTTTCATGGTTGGTCGGCCACGAAACATACCGTGGTTGACCAGTCAGAACAAAATTTCCATAAAACCCTGAGTGGGAGAGGAAAAGAAAAAAGAGGAGGTGGCAATGGTGGTCGGAACGGTGGTGATGGGAAGTTGTGGTGGTGAAGGTGACAGAGAAGGTGAAGATTAGGAGGCAATGTTTGATCAAGTTAATTTTCGGACTAAAAAATATACGCCCCCGAAAATGTACAGAAAACATGGATTCCCTAGAGAGTTTATCCCCGGAGATTATTTTTTATGACCCAAAGCCGCGACTTAAATAAGGGGCAACCTTGTTCAGAGTCCAAAAAATAAGTTACATATATTTACCCCATAATCTACATCTTCATCCTCAATTTCGACCTCAACGACAACTTCCAACCACCATCCACAACATCTGATCGCCACCACCAATTTTCTATCTTTACCCTCTCATTTGTATCCTCTATCTCTCTATCTCTCTCTCGTTTATGGGAAAATCGCTAAAGAGAGAGAAAGAGAAAAGGATAAAGAGATACTGCAGAGTTTGAAATAAGTGGCCTCTAGATATTTTCATCTGCATAATTAGAGAAACTACGTGGCCTAGGAGAATCAATATCTTTATATTTCTCTAGCGAGGCTTGTTGGAGAGAACATCTACTACGGTTCTCTCCACCACCATTTTCTAGGATTATGACAAAGGGTTAGTTTTGAGAAGGGCAAGTAGAGAACGAGAGGAAAAGAGAGAGTAAGCGAGAGATGGAGAGGGAGGGAAGAGCTAGAGAAGAGGGAGAGGAAAAGACCACGAAGATGAAGGGGAGGGAGAAAGATGAGGGTAAGAGATGAAGAGAGTGGTAATGGTATTATGGTGGTGTAGAAGATGAGGAAGAAAGATGCATGAGAAGAAAGCAAATTTCAGGGGGGTTTATCAAAGATGTCTATATAATCAAACTAGGTGTGTGGAAATATTCACCAGAGATAGAAATACGATTTTCGAGTGAGAAAAAATGTTTGCGTTAGTTGTCTGTGTAATAACGGTATGTGTTAATAGTAATGAAATGTCGCTTTTTGGAGCTAACTTATCATACAAGAATTTTTTGTAAAGAAAAAAAATCATCTTCATTTATTAAAAAAGTTGTTAAAAATGTCTTGAATATGGATCAATATATAATCTGATTTGCGACCCGTTGCGACCTCGGCTTGAAATTTTGGACTCATTGCGCAGGGCGAATCTCCGAACCAGAGCTGGTATTCATGTAAATTTTGGTATTAAAAAGAGAGAGGCAGTGAGGTGGTGGATCAGCGAGATTAGGATTTCCTGTGGCTGTATAAACAGAAACCCTAGGGATATCTTAGTCGTGCTCACGCATCCCTTGTGTAACTTGTTTTTCTTATCATAATGAAAATCATCATGTCGTTGTTCGCCGTAGAGTAGGTTTAACGAACTGAACTACGTAAATATTTTTATGTTTTATGTGATTATTTACTTTCTTTATTGTTTTTCTTGGATTACTTGATTTCGTCACAACAAAATTTGTTATATAACACTTCCAAGTCGACTCTATTACACCAATCTCAGGTGATATTGTTTTTCTTACTAAACTTAGCTAGCTTACTACATTTGATTTTTTATTTACATAATAAAAGTTCAAAGAAACAAATGCAGGTCTCAATTGATTCTCCAATGAGTGGAACTAGATTTCCCATTGAACTTGTTCATCACCTTTTGAGAGTGAGCCTCAACAAAACATTTCTTGATCCATTGAGCATTGGCGGCCCAAATAATTCCTCACCTACTGATCTGCAATAAATGAGGTTCCACTTCCTGGAGGATAGATTCAGAAACCTAATATCATAAAAACCTCAAACTCACCATCTTCCAAAAAAAGAGCTAAGGTTTGAGAGGGAAAAAAGTAATAAAGTGAGAAAAGTAAGAGGAAGTTTATGCCCTAGGCTTCGCCAATCAACACATTAGCTAGGCTGACAAAACAGGCAAGAGGAAGCAGTACACTAAGACACAACCTAGGACAGTCTCGACCACGAACGGGACAAAAGAAGGAACATTACATAGGACAGTAGGCGATAGTACTAAAAGTCGCAGAAGCTATCGAACCTATCCTAGAAATTGATCTGATCCAGAAAATTAATCGAAAAGCTAAGACAAAATCTAAATATGCGAACAGAATTAACGAGGTTCGACCTAAAGCCTACGTCCTCGGGCGAACAAGAAATCTTTATTGAAGGATAGATGAAGACGACTCGTACAACCCGCAAGTTCGTCCCAAGATGGTACCGTATAGACAATAACCTTCTATACTAAATCTTCGACGACCGAGAAATTTAACATCGCTCAAAACTATGAACAAAATTTCTCTCTCACTTGCTCTCTCTAAAAAGAGTTGTTATTGAGTTGTTTGTTGGTTTGGTTGATTACAAACACTCAAGCATATCCTATATATATTAGTATATCCACCGTCTAAAGCCACCCATAATAGGAAAGTCTACAACCGACCCCAATTGTGAACCAATTTTGAAAATCGCCTTACAAACCAAAACTGTCTCTCAATGAAATTAAACCGCCTATCAACAAATAGGAAACTGCCTCTTACAATTCTCCACCTCGTACACAATTTGATACACTTCAAATTTTGGACGAACACCAGGATACTCCTTGTAAGATATATCTGCTTCTTGTAGCTTCATCCGACTGCACCATATGTCCATGGTTGCCTACGTACCCTTTTACAGGATCAAGCCTACCGTAGTTCTACCAACCCTTCACATGAAGATTACCTTGTCGCCGTTACGCCCTTTCGGGTAAATTAACACGAGCCGATTTGTAGCAATTCCAGGCAATGCTGAAACTTGCTACACGTCACCACTTTAGTCAACATGTCCGCGGGATTCTAATCTGTGTGAACCTTCATGAGAGAACCATCACCTTCCTCTACGACATCTCGTACGAAGTGATGCCTGACATCGATATGCTTAGTACGAGCATGATGAACCTGATTCTTCACCAAGTGGATCGCACTTTGACTATCACACCATACATCTACGCACTTCTGCTTAATCCCTAGATCATCCAGAAGACCCCACAACCACAATGCTTCCTTCACACCCTCGGCCATAGCCATATACTCGGCCTCCGTAGTAGATAACGCAACTGTAGATTGTAACATCGATCGCCAAGTAACTGGAGAATCATGTACCCTAAATACATAACCAGTAATAGATTGTCTTCTATCTAGATCGCCAGCATAATCTGAGTCAACATAACCGCTTACCTGACATGTGTCTCCACCAAAGCACAAACCCGTATCAACGGTACCCTTTAAGTACCTCAAAATCCACTTCACAGCTTCCCAATGTGTCTTCCCCGGGTTTGCCATAAACCTACTAACCACACTGACCGTTTGTGAAATATCCGGACAACTAGACACCATAGCGTACATCAAACTGCCAACTGCACTAGCATACGGTACACGATCCATATAATCCTTCTCCACCGTAGTAGTGGGAGATTGTCTTCCAGAGAGCCTGAAGTGTGGTGCCAAAGGTGTTGACACCGCCTTCGCATTCTGCATCCCGAATCGAGAAACTACTCGTTCGATGTAACCTTTCTAATTCAAGTACAGTTTCTTACTTGACCTCTCTCTCTTAATCTCCATTCCCAGTATCTTCTTTGCAGTGCCCATGTCTTTCATCTCAAACTTTTGATTGAGTTGAGATTTTAACTTATCTATCTCTACCATGCTTCGAGAAGCAATAAGCATGTCATCCACATACAAAAGGAGATAAATAAAGTCACTTTCGCGAAGCTTCTTGATGTATACACAACAATCATAGTCACTTCAGCGAAAACCATGCTTTAGCATGAAAAATCAAATCGTTTGTACCATTGGCGAGGGGATTGTTTCAATCTGTAAAGAGACTTCCTCAAACGACATACTTGATTTTCTTTGCCCTCAACCTTGTATCCCTCAGGTTGAGCCATATAAATTTCTTCTTCCAAATCACCGTGCAAGAAGGCGGTTTTAACATCGAGTTATTCCAGCTCAAGATCCCTGTGAGCAACAATACTCAATAACACCCGAATAGAAGTATGTTTCACGACCGGAGAGAAAATCTCATTTTAGTCGACCCCTTCTTACTGTGCATAACCCTTGGCCACTAGTCTTTCCTTATACCTTGTACCCTTGATCTCGGAAGAATCCTCTTTCTTCTTGTACACCCATTTACAACCAATAACAGACTTTCCTTCGGGCAATGGGACAACCTCCCATGTCTTGTTCTTGTGAAGAGAGTCCATCTCTTCTTGCATAGCAACCAACCAACTCCCTCTTTCCGTCGCGGTAATAGCTTGTCTGAAGGTGACCGGTTCGTCGTCTTCCACCGAGGGTGCATATTTTACCACATTTGCCTGCCCGTAATGCCTAAGAGGGTTGTCTGACCCTAACCTCTGTACCGGCTTATATAACCGTTTCGGCCTAGTGTGTACCGAAACATCCTGCTGCTGTTGTTGTAAAACTTGTGTACCTTCCTCTTGAACCTCCTCATGATCGGGTTCATCAATTTTCTCATCCTGAGTATTATCCTGATGCTTCACCTGATCATGATTCCTAGAAACCCGTTGGTCTTCAGCTTCTACTTCCACTACTTAAGCTTTAGTAGACCCAACATCACCACAACTAGGCATAGTAGCTTTCGCCATAGCTACAATAGATGACTCATCAAATACCACATCTCTGCTGATTACAAACTTCTTGTCTTCCGTACACCATAGCCGATAACCCTTGACTCCTGTAGCATATCTTAAGAAAATTGCATTCTTTGCTCTATTGTCAAGTTTGTTACCTTTAACATGGTATTAGGCCGTACAATCGAAAACCTTAAGTCTCCCGTAATCTGCATGTTCACTTGACCACACCTCGTAAGATATGCCGCCATCTAAAGAAGAATGTGGAGACCTGTTCACAATATAACATGCTGTAGCAACATATTCTGCACACCATTCTACGCCTAACCCCGAATTAGAGCGCATACATCTGGCCTTCTCAAGTAGTGTACGGTTCAATCTCTCTGCGACTCCATTCTGCTGAGGTATGTTTACTACTGTCCAGTGCCTCACAATGCCTTCCTGATTACAAAACTCCTTAAATGCCCCATCCGTGTACTCGGTCCCATTATCCGATCTTAACGTCTTCAGCTTTCGACCAGTTTTGTTTTCAACCATTGCTTTCCACACCAAGAACGTGTTGAATACCTCATTCTTATATTTCAGAAAATAAAGCCAGACAAATCTCGAATGATCATCAACGAATGTAACAAAATACCTGAACCACCCTTGGAAGGTAGCTTTGCCGGTCCCCAGACATCGGTATGTACGTAGTCTAATACCTCTTTGCTCTTGTGCTTGTTTGAAGAGAACGTCACCTTGTGTGCCTTCCCGAACACACAATGCTCACAAAACTCCATGCAAGGCTTCTTCATGTCCTTCAACAAGCCTTTCCCGCACATCAAAGATAGACCCTTTTCTGACATATTCCCAAGGCGCATATGCCAAAGCCTCGTACTAGCCGTTGGATCCCTTCTACTTATTCCTACTGCTACATCTTCCGTAATTGTTCCCAAAAGTTTGTATAAATTTCCGTAACGAGTTCCTCTCATCACCACCAAAGAACCCTTAATGACTTTTATAGAACCATTCTCTATAATTATCCTACAGCCGTTCCGCTCCAACACACCAAGGGAAATTAGATTTTTCCGCAAATCGGGTATGTGTCTTACGTCCGTCCATGTTCTCACCACTCCATCGTGCATCTTGATACGTATTGTTCCGAGTCCCACAGTTTTACATATACTATCATCACCCAGTATAACTGTAGCACCATCTATACTCCTATAGGTAGTAAACCACTCCTTATTTGGACACATATGGTGTGACGCCCCTGAATCAAGCATCCACTTATCGGAGATCTTCTCAGACACCTCTGTCACCGAGAAACATTCGTCAGGGTCTTCTGACACATATCCCGCCTCTTGCATCTCTTGTTTCTCCTTGTAGCCTTCGTTCATTTGCTTCAACTTTCTCTTTGGACAAGCCGCTTTAAAGTGGCCAAGCTCACCACAACTAAAGCACGTTTTCTTGAAAGAACCTCTAGATTTGGATCTAGATTTTTCTGCCCTTTCCCCTTCCTCTTTCATTACTCCTCCCCCTCGTTGCAAACAACCCTTGTGCTTGTTCCTAGTCTACTCCACCCGACGTCATACTGCTAGTAGCAACCTTACGAAGGGCATCCGCTAATAACGAATTTCTCGTCTCTTCCATGGTTAGACTATCACCAACAAGCATCAAAGTTTGAACAAGGTTCTCATAAGATTTAGGCAATGAAAGTAACAATACGAGGGCTTGGTCCTCATCCTCAACCTTAACATCAATATCCCTCAAATCTGAGATAATCCAGTCAAACCTATTCACGTATTCCTGAATAGAAGAACCCTCTTCCTGTCTACATGTGAATAATTTGGATTTTAAGTAGACCCGATTCGTTAAAGTTTTCGTCATGAATTTGCTTTCTAGCTTTAACCACACACTCGCCGCCGTTGTTTCTTCGTCTACTAGGAACGCCACGTCCCTCTCAAGAAACAACATGATGGTTGCCCGTGCTTCGAGATCTAACTCTTCCCAATCCTCATCTGACATATCTCCTGGTTTCTTTCCCATCAACGTCTTGTGTAATTTCTGCTAGATTAATAGATTCTTCATCTGCATCCGCCAATAAGAAAAATCATTTTTCCCATTGAACTTCTCTATCTCATATTTCCCTGCTTTGACCACACTTCTCGATCCCATCTTCTCTTCGTTCAATCTCAACAAGGCTCAGGTACCAATTGATAGTACTAAAAGTCGCGGAAGCTATCGAACCTATCCTAGAAATCGATCTAGTCCTGAAAATTATTCGAAAAGCTAAGCCAAAATCTGAATATGCGAACAGAATTAATGAGGTTCGGCCTAAAGCCTACGTCCTCGGGCGAACAAGAAATCTTTATTGAAGGATAGATGAAGACGACTCACACAACCCGCAAGTTCGTCCCAATATGGTACCGTATAGACAATAACCTTCTATACTAAATCTTCGACGACCGAGAAACACCGCTCAAAACTATGAACAAAATTTCTCTCACTTGCTCTCTCTCTAGCTCTCTCTAAAAAGAGTTGTTATTGAGTTGTTTGTTGGTTTGGTTGATTACAAACACTCAAGCACATCCTATATATATTAGTATATCCACCGTCTAAAGCCACCCATAACAGGAAAGTCTACAACCGACCCCAATTGTGAACCAATTTTGAAAACCGCCTTACAAACCAAAACCGTCTCTCAATGAAATTAAACCGCCTATCAACAAATAGGAAACTGCCTCTTACAGTAGGCGACCAAACACACTACGAGTGTGGTAAAGTGTTGCGGCCGGGTTGGGACGCATAACGGCCAGCACAGGGCTGTGTCTTTGGCCGGGGGCACCTCCTTGGCCCACTTTCCTTTCATTTACATCTCTTTTCCATGTTTTAAAGGAATTTTTTAAGGTTTTCTTGGGTTATTTAAGGCCTATTTCCTACTGTTCTTTGGATTCTTTTGGTGAAGTTCTAGAGAAATAGATGGAAAAAAGAATAATCAATTTTCTTCTGAGGTCTTGCTTAATTGCAAAGGGAGTGGTTAACATTTCGAAGGGGATGGAGACTGGGGGAGTTTTAACTTCTTGTTGAGGTTAAAGGATGATGTCTTAATGATTTTATGAATATGTATGTATGGATTCAATATTTTGTATAAAATCGATATTCATGTTTGTTCTAATTATTGTTTCAATCTCTTTTCATGTGTTTTGTCAAGCACCTCATAGTTAATTGATGATACGATGTATTGATTTCGACTTTGTGACACTAGGGTTTTGTAGAAACACGAAATGAGGAATTAGGGCAAATCTCAACATTTTATACTTGGGTCAATTTTGACCAAGTCTTCGGTCAAGCCAAGACCATGAAGTCTTCTTCACTAGTCCACCTTGACTCTGGGTCTATCTCTGATCAGTCCACCTTGACTCCTTCCCTATATATACAAAATAACAATAAAAGTTAGTTACAACTAACTTTAGTTTAGTTGGATAACTAACTCTTCCCCTTTCTGTTTTCTCTTCTTCTTATTCTTCTAGTAGTTCTAATAGTATAAATAAATGGTTGTAAGAAGAACAATATGATTTGATAGAAAATAAAAGAATTGAGTTATAGAGATTTCTTAGATGGTATCAGTCTAGGTTCCTTAGAATCCAAAAGCTAGGGTTTTCTCTTCAAGAGCTCAATAACATTCATCATCTCGCAAAACAAACAAGAAGAATATCTAACATTCAGAAAATTTAACATTTATCATCAAAATTCAGAAGATTATCATCAAAATTCAGAAGATTATCATCAAAGATCAAAGGATTATAAGAATACTTACAGTTTTTTCAGGCTATTCTTCTAGCATTCTTTCAAATGGCTGTGAATCCAGGTACTTTGCCTCCAATCTCTTCTGTTACTAGTTTCATCACTGAAAAGTTGGATGATTCTAACTATCTCATGTAGAAAGACCAAGTTGAAACCCTTCTAAGTACTTATGAGTTACTAGGGTTTGTAAATGGTACTATTGAGGAACCTCCACCTCTTAAATTCATTCATTGTGTTGAGCAAGTAAATCTAGACTAACAACAATGGAGGAGTAAAGAGAATTTTGTCAAATCTTACCTAAAGAGTACTCTTTCTAAGTCTGTGTATTATGATACATATGGACTTCAAACAAGAAGAGAAATTTGGGACTATTTGTTTCTCACAAACGATGAAGGTCTTGAGTCTCAAAAACATCAATTGAGAAGGAAATTGCACTATTAAAAAGGGAAATTCATCTATTTCTACTTATCTTAGAGAATTAAAGCAAATTTCTGATTCATTACTTTCTGTCAATGATAGAGTAAATGAATCTGAGTTAGTAAGAATAGCTATTCAAGGTCTAAGTGTTGACTATGATCAATTCACAATTGCTATAAGGGCAAATGATGAGCATCTATCTCTTGCTCAACTCAAATCAAGACTTATTCAACATGAACAGTGGCTATTATCAAGAGAAGTGGATCAAGAAGCATATTATGTAAGAAGACATAATCAACAATAGAATTTCAGACAAGGTTTTAAACCTTCTCCTTCTTATTATAAAAATCAGGTCTCTGCAAAGAAAGATGACACTGTTCCCTCTCCTATAGTGTCAAATCAACAATATAAAGGAAAAAAAGCTGATGACTTTGATTTTTCTAAAGGTCCTTGTGGGATTTGTAAAAGATGGGGTCATTCAGCTGGTGTGTGTTATTTCAGATATCAACCAAATAAAACTCATATGGGTTATCATTCTGAGTCTCAAGATAAGCAAGATTTATCTCAAATCAACACTAATGGTGTACAAGATTCAGAGTCCTATCTATATGAAGATGAGGCATTACTAGAATGTAACAATGCTGAAATATATGATATTTCTCCTCAATATCAAGGATATCACAGTGCAAATGATGATGACGTGTTTCAAGAATGTCATACAACTATTGTTACTGATATAGCAGATGATGTTTTCTATGATTGTGAATCAGACATTAATATAGCAGAAGAGTGTTATGTTGTTACTGAAAATACATCTGTATAAGATACAACATGGTTGACTGACACAGGGGCCAGCAGCCATTTGACTCACAGTGCTTCTACTCTACATTCAATTCAATCTTATAAAGGCACAGAAGCAGTCAAGGTAGGTAGTGGCAAGTTTCTGCCTATCACTGAAACTGGGTCTTCTACACTTTCCACTGCCACTCATTCTTTTGAGCTAAACAAGGTATTATGTGTTCCTAATCTAAAAAGAAATCTTTTGTCTATCTCTAAATTTACTAAAGAAAACTCATGTTCTGTTGAGTTTCTGCCTTGGGGATATAGCATCAAAGATCTATGGTCTAAGAAAATTTTGGCAGAAGGACCTATGAAACAAAATTTATATCCCATAGAGGTTCATAATAACATATTGAAAGATAGATTGTATTCTGCTCATCTAGCTCTTACTACAGAACATTGTGATATATGGCATGCAAGGTTGGGACATTCTCATAGTGGCATTATAAAACAATTACATAGTGAGAATAAGGTTTCATTATCCTCTGCAAGTGATAAGCTACTGTGTCAATCCTGTGTCATGGGAAAAAGTAAATGTCTACCTTTTGAAGATTCATCAACTACAACAAATACTCCATTATATTTGGTTCACTGTGATATATGGGGTCCAACTCCTATTGCCACACCAAATAGTGCCAAGTACTATATTATTTTTCTTGATGATTTTAGTAAACATAGTTGGATTTATGCTATGAAGGCTAGGTCTGACAGCACAAAATGTTTCATACATTTCAAAACTACAGTTGAAAATCTATTAAAAGAGAAGATAGTATACTTGCAGTCTGATGGAGCTCCAGAACTGAAACAAGGTGAGTTCAGAAAGTATTTAGACACAAATGGCATCATTTTCAGGTGTTCATGCCCATATACTCCACAGCAAAATGGCAAAGCAGAAAGGAAACACAGACACATTACAGAACTAGGTAACACTATGTCTTTTCACTGTCATTTACCAAAAATTTTATGGTATGATGCTTTCAACACTGCAGTATATATCATAAATAGAATACCCACAAAACTACTTCATGGTATTTCTCCACATGAAGTACTTTTTCATGTGTCTCCTGATTACTCTCAGTTCAAAGTGTTTGGCTGTGCTTGTTTCCCACATTTAGGTACACTTAGACATGACAAACTCAGTCCTAAAAGTGTTTCCTGTGTTTTTTTGGGTTATAGTAGTGAACACAAGGGATATAGATGTTATGAACCATCTAGCAAGAGACTTTATATTTCTAGACATGTCATTTTTTATGAGGGCAATTTTCCCTATGCCAACATCTCTAAGACACAATCTAGTGGTGATCAGCTAATGTGTCCACATATATCATTACCTCTCCCATCTCTGCTTCCTAGCCAGCCTATTACTCCTGAATTAGGGACACCCAACTAATTCAGTATCTAGAACTATTGGTTCAAGTGAGTTGGGCATTTCCAATTCAAGAACTGGTACACCAACATCTCAGCTTGTCCCAGTTCAGAATCAGCAGGCAGGTCAGGTTACTACTAGAGGGAGAAATGGCATAATCAAGAGTAAACAGCTTCCCTCTGATTTTGTGGCTCATTATACATCCCCTCACACTTTAAATGTTGCATATTTGTCCATTTTGAAATTGCCCACTGAACCCACATCATATAAAGAGGCAGCAAAACATATTGAATGGACAAAAGCTATGCAGGAAGAGTATAAAGCACTTTTAGACAATGAAACTTGGTCTCTAGTGCCTTATCACAGTACTATGAATGTTCTTGGATGCAAGTGGGTTTTCAGACTTAAGCAGAAAAGTGATGGTAGTATCGAAAGATACAAGGCCAGACTTGTGGCCAAGGGCTTTCATCAACAGGAAGGTGTTGATTATGATGAGACTTTTTGCCCTGTTGTTAAGTCTAATACAATTAGAATTGTTCTCACAATTGCTGTTTCTAGATCATGGCATATCAAACAATTGGATGTTTCAAATGCTTTCTTGCATGGGACACTTGATGAACCTGTATTCATGGTTCAACCATCTGGTTTTATTCAAAAAGGGAAAGAATCATATGTCTGCCATCTTCATAAAGCTCTATATGGGTTGAAGCAAGCACCCAGAGCTTGGTTCACAAAATTTGCCACTTTTCTATATTCATATGGGTTTCATAAGAGCAAGACAGACCACTCAATGTTTGTGTTTCAGTCAACCACAGGTACAATGATCTTATTGCTATATGTGGATGATATAATTCTCACAGGGAGTTCTGTCACTCAAATCAATGGTTTAATAAATGATTTGAGTGTTGCTTTTAAATGAAGGATTTGGGTCCTCTGTCCTACTTTTTGGGTATAGAAGTTACCCATCATCAACAACAGAGATGTATGATGCTCACACAAAACAAATATGCACTTCAATTGCTACAAAAGGCTGAGTTATTAGATTCCAAACCTTCAAAGCTACCAGTATCAATTGGACAGAGGGTCTCTCTTACAAATGGGGATGAGCTTTCGAGTCCAACAGAATATAGAAGTTTGGTGGGTGCTTTGCAATATCTCACCCTAACTCGACCAGATCTCTCATTTGCAGTCAATTATGCAGCCCAATACATGCACAAACCAACAACAACACACTTAGTTCTGGTAAAGAAGATATTAAGATATGTTAAGGGTTCAATGGGTACTGGTCTTAAGATATCTCATGGAGATTTCACCTCCATAATAGCCTACTCAGACTCAGACTGGGCTGGATGCTCTGACTCACGTAAATCAACAGGTGGGTATTGTGTGTTTCTTGGCTCGACTCTTGTTTCATGGTGTTCAAAGAAACAAGCTACTGTCGCCAAATCCTCAACTGAAGCAGAATATAAGGCTTTATCAAACACGACTACTGGAATGGTTTGGATCTCTTACCTTATGGATGAACTTGGTTGCTCTTTGAAGAAACCCATGCTTCTTTACTGTGATAATATCAGTGCTAAGTATTTGGCTTCGAATCCGATCTTTCATGCAAGAACGAAGCATATCGAAGTCGATTTCCACTATGTCTGAGATCTGGTTGCAAATGGGACTGTAGTGATTCACCATCTTTCTACTAAACAATAACTTGCAGATATCTTCACCAAGGGTCTCTCCTTTGATCTCTTCGACTATTTCCGAAACAAACTAATGATTCATCAAGCTTCTTCATGGTTTTGGAGAAACACGAAATGAGGAATTAAGGCAAATCTCAACATTTTATACTTGGGTCAATTTTGACCAAGTCTTCGGTCAAGCCAAAACCATGAAGTCTTCTTAACTAGTCCACCTTGACTCCGGGTCTATCTCTGACCAGTCCACTTTGACTCCTTCCCTATATATACAAAATAACAATAAAAGTTAGTTACAACTAACTTTAGTTTAGTTGGATAACTAACTCTTCCTCTTTCTGTTTTCTCTTCTTCTTATTCTTCTAGTATTTCTAATAGTATAAATAAATGGTTGTAAGAAGAACAATATGATTTGATAGAAAATAAAAGAATTGAGTTCTAGAGATTTCTTACAGACTTGTCCTCATTTAATTTCATGTAATATTCATACATCTTCATAGTTAGGCAATCACATGTTTAGGCGGTGCTTTCGTTTATTTCGCAATAACCGTCTTTAAAAATCAAGACTAGGTTTGATCGATATTCCTAGATTCTCGACACCTCTCTCACCTGACCTCGACCCATCTCCTTCCCCATTTACTTTTCTTGCACTTAAATTCTTACTTTAGTCTTTAATCATTAGCACACAGCCTCCCCCTCTCCTAAGTTTGTGATTTCTTTCATCGTTTTTTTTATGACACATACAATTTATTTTACCGATTTATTACTTCGCTAACCTACATTTGGATTTACACCTTTATGGTGCCAGCCTCTCTCTCAAGTCGCAAAAATAATGGCCTACCTTATATTACTTTCCCTGTGGTAAGTTTAAAAATGTAATTTCCATTGTTCGACTAAATTAAAATCTACAGATCAGATCAAACCATTACATATGTCTGGTAAGCGAACAGAAAGCTCATAGAAAATGAAGACAAAAGGGTGAAATTGTAATTTCTACAGTATGGGGAGTACTTAACTAAGCCTTATTAGTTTGTTAAAAGAAGTTGTTCAGTTCATAACAGTTTGAGATAGACTCAGTCTCGAACATGGAGCTTCATAATTGAGAACTCTATGACTGAACTTACTGTTCATCTTATTAGCTTGATGGGAATAGTTGAATTTCGAATTTTATTTAGGTTAATTTCTTAGCTTCCAATTTGTGATCAAACAGTCGTTTTGGCTTAAGGGCCCTAATTTTTTTTTCATTTTTTGTATCTACCCTTATTAATTTCTGCAATTATTACTTTTTAGCGTTTGGATCAAGAGTTTGTTTGTTATAGGGTCTGGGTCACGGACTAACCCTTGACCCAGTTAACTACTGACAGTAGTTAACTACCGTCTGAATTCAAAAAGCGTTAACGATCGTTTGCTGAGAGAGTAACGATCGTTTGATGACGTCACGTGACCATTTTTTCTAATTAATCTGGGCCGTTCATTTGGAGGACCCAGATTAACTTCAAATTAAACTGTTTTTACCTCATTTCCCTTTAAATACTCATCTTCATACTCTTGTTCTGTTCCTTCATTTCGTATTAGGATTTTATCAACTAATTTGTGTTTTTTTTCTTCACTTCAGAAGTCTTCGAACTTTAAAGTAAGTTTTAATCAATAGTGAAGGGTCAAAGAACCAAAATGCAAGCAAACAACCCATTGGTGAGCTTTGTTGCCATTTTTTTACACAAATACTAAGATTATACCTAAACATATTTACCTAGTGCTCAAAATTTTATAATGTTTCAGATTTGTTAATTGTGTAACCAAGCTTCACATTTTGCAATTTCCTGTTGTTGGTAAAGGATATGTTCCCTCGGTCCGAAGGAATGGTATCCTTCTAAGAGAATGCCCTTTGACCAAGATGACAATGCGTACGATTTGGCGAATAGGATCATAATGACCTTATACGGAAGATCGTTAGTCCGGTCGAATTAGGGGTCGTAATGCTTAGCTAGAAGCCAACTACAATCGTCAGATGATTTCGGTAATTCGTGAATGACATAGACCGGATCCTACGAGGGTTACACATAAGAGTGATGGTTTGAATGGAGAGATTGACTAGATATAAAGTGGCAAATAAGTGGATTGGATCCATTATTTAGTGTTCGGAAGAGTCCGGACAAGTATACATAAACCCGGGCTAAAAGGGAGGTCCGGGAGTGCCCATAAAGGGGCCGGCCAGCACATGGCCGGTTAGACCCTTAAGTGGGCCGGCCACAAAGCCCGTAATGGGCTATAGTGGCCGGCCACAGCATAAGTCCTAGTTTGGTTTTATGTTAGACTTCTAAGGATATGTCTTAAGTGAGATATTGTAGGAATCTTAGTTTGGGACAAACTCCTACACTGTGTTCCCTATAAATAGACCTCATTAGACATAATTATGTATGCAATCAAGAGAAAAGTTAAGAGAGTTATTCAAGAGAGAAAAAGCAAGAAAGAGAAAAAGGAGTATTCTCGGTTATCTAGTAACAAAGAAAGTGTTCTTCATCTTAGCCTTCAAGAAGGTCCTAGCTGACTCGAAGGAGGGAATTCAAGTCATACACTCGGTGTCTCAAGTAGAGGAACTACAGTTGGAGTTCTTGATCTTCGGAATCTAGTCAGAATTTTGTTCGTGGGAAAGCGATTAAGGTAATCTTCTTTCCATTCTAGTGCATTGATTAGTCATGTAAATATCCATCCTGGATGTCTAGTGTTAACATATAGATGTTTGAGATTCCACAATAAACACTAGATAGTGTATTAGACACATACGTAACCCTACAGTGGCACCACGAGCCAATTACACGTACTATCTTTGACTAGACGAACTAGGTTCGAACTTGATAGATTAGATAACAAAGTGTTTTAATGGAGATTTAAACACAAACTTAATTAGATCAAATAGTATTTTTGAAGTAGATTAAATAGCCTAAAACATTAAACCTTTAGATTTTTGGAAAAGGTTTTCGAAAACTAGTTTTAGGGGTTTGAAATTTATCCTAAAAGGGTCAAAACCCACTGTTTTGATGTTGAACATCATAAAAAACAATGAGTTACAGCAGCTGGACAGGAAATCCAGTGAAGAAGATGAGTTTGTACCGTGAGATTTCCTAGAAAATCTAGGAAATCTCCTGGTCGGACAGGCCAGGACGCGTCCTGGACGCATCCTACCCGTCCAGCACATTTCGGACAGACTGTCCGAGACCGGGTGGGACACGTACGCGTCTCGGACGGCCCAACGCGTCTAGGATTTCTAGTCCGAGACGGACTGAGAATAGGTCTCGGTCTAGGACCGAGACCTGGACACCATGTCCAGACGCATCTAGGATGCGTCTGAAGCAACCGGTCGCATCCAGATGCAACTAGAAGCTTCCAGACGCACCTAGGATGCGACTGACGCGTCCGGATGCGACTGACTCGTCCGGATGCGTTTAGGACTCGTCCGGAGCGACCAGACGCGTCTAGGTAGCGTCTAAAGGGCATCCATCTTTGGATGCCCATGCCGTCCCACCCGAGACGTCATGCACCAAACTCCACTAGGATGCGTCCAGGATGCATCCCAGAGTCTGTCCTAGGGCCAGATGCGTCTAGGACGCATCTGACCCGGCCAGGACGCGTCTAGCTAGGCTAGGACACGTCTGGCCAAGGGACAAAGCACGATGGAACGTGTTGTCCCTTGGTCCGGCCTATGACTAGTCAGAGTCAAGTGTTGACCCGAGACTAGTCAAGGGACTTTGACCAGAACTTGACCAGGGTCAACTTGGGTCTTTTTGAGTTTGACTCGAGGACTTTTGGGCCTTGACCCGAGTGGGAGTTTTTCAGACCTTTTTCTCCGAATTTCAAACTTGTTTTTCCGAAATTGACCCGGTCGTCAAAGGGCCCAAACAGAGTTTTTCCTTAAAGCGATTTTGGATATCATTAAGGAAGAACCATGACGTGCTATTAGTCCGTGATTTATAGGAATGTCACAGTTTCCCACATTTAGCTATACGAGACATAGCGAACCTAGAAACGTATCTAGGATACATACTTTACTATGACTGACATATTTTTGAATGTATGTATATTTTATGTAATTGCGTAGTTTAGTATACCTTTAGATAGGCTAACGTTTCTTGTTCCTAAACACAAGTGATTGTGCCCGAAATAATACTTGGAGTATAGGGTCTAGGAATCCATTGATGAACTGAACGATGAGATCATGGTTCAAGTGGGAGTAATCAATGGAGGTTCAAGGATGAGAATCTATACGAACCATAGGCGAACAAGAAATTAACCTAAAAGACGAGATCTTTTAGGGATATACTAAAGATTTGAATAAATCATTACACAAACCCACATAAACTTTTACATAATAAATCATAATTGGTTATGCAAGAGTTCATAGTAACGCAACTTGATAAATTACGTAAAAAGTCCCAAAAAGAATTTAGAGTAAAGCCTACCCATATTAAGACACCTGTTGATCCCTTGTTCATTGATGGTGGGTCGGCCTTCGCAGGGTGCCATCTTTTACCTCGGGACGATACGAGTAGATCTATAGCAGAGGTCTACATGTCTAAATGGTTATTCTCAACGAGTCAGCAAAAGGGTTTTGGATGTCGAGGCAAAAGGACAATTTGACACTAAAGTGTGAAATTTGTCAACCAGGAGTCATAAGAGTATGATCAGTAAGATGTTACTTACACAGGGCGACGGATTAAGGGCAGTGCCCTAGTACGCTTAATTCCGAAGAAATGGATCCTGGAATTATATTATTCTTAGGGGACAATAAATAAATAATAATATAGGCATACACGACTATTATGCCAGGATAACAAGTTTAAATCACTTTCGCGCATCTTACATGTAGTTTAATTATGACGCCCAAAGAAAACTTCAACATCCGTTGGTTACTAGAGAAACAAAAGTTGAATGGAGACAACTTCATTGTATGGGAAAGGAATCTGGAACTCTTTCACATATCCGAAAATAAGGCAAGCATCCTAGACACACCACTTCCAGAAATCACAGAAGATTCGACTGATCAGGAGAAGGATTCGGAAAGAAGTCTTAGAAAGAAGTCTGACCCCGTAACATGCCTTATGTTAGCAACCATAGAACCTAATCTTCAGGATAAGTTCATTCACATAGATGCTTACACCATGATACGACAACTTAGGAATTTGTTCCAAAAGAAGTCGAGAATGGAAAGGTATGAAACCTCAAAGGCAATATTGGATATGCGCCTTGAAAGAGGAAATCCTGTAGGGCCACATGTTTTCAAAATGATTAGTCATTTTGAGAAACTAGCTCGACTTGGAGTCAACAATGGCCGGGATTTTGCCATTGATATTATCTTGCATTCACTTCATGATGGGTTCAGTCAGTTTAGAATGCACTACCACATGAATGGATGGGATAAATCTCTGGAAGAACTACACGCTATGCTCCAAACAGCCGAAGAGAACATCGGAGTGGTGGAACCTAAGAAAGAAGTTCTGATGGTTCAAAAGGAAAAGGGATTTAAGAAAGAAGGAAGGCAGAAATTCAAGAGAAAGCAAATGGGCAAGTGGAAAGACAAACAAGTTGCCAAAAACAAAGGTGCCTAATCTGATTCCAAGTGTTTCTATTGCAATAGCACAGACCATTGGAAGAGAAACTGTCCCAAATTCCTAGAAGAGAAAAAGAATGGAAAAATAGTTTCCGCTGAAGGTAATAAGAATTAAAAGTTGATTCAATTAAATACAATTCCTAAAAGGTATCGGATACCTAAAATTGTTCTTTTCATTATGAATGATAGGAACAAATGGAAGCTGAGTATTTATTGAATAGGAGATGAACCTGTCAAAAGCTGAAGGAAGCAAAAGTTGCTACATAAAGCTGGAGAAGGATCATGGGCTCCATAGGCATAACTTTAAATTAGTTTTTAGTTTTCTTTTTCTTTTTAAGAACATTGACTCTGTAATAAGATTATGGAGATAAATAAAGCAATCAGAATTTTATAAATGTTCTCAAGAAAAATGCCTATTCAACTTTTAACAATTATACCGAACGATTCAATTTAGTTATTCTAATCTAGTCAAATAAATTTAAAAGAATATGAATGAAGCTAAAGTTGATTGATCTCGTATCTCTCAACGATAGTTACTCACGGTTCAAACAAAAGAAATTTGACGAGATCCCAGAGGTCAAATTACTCACTAGAATTTATGGTAGACATAAGAAAGTGACTAGTATGACTAGAATAGACCTAACACAAGATTAAAGGAAAGTCTTAGAGACTAAACCTAAATCAAGTAAGGATCAAATCTGACCAAAGATTATGATGAGATCATAAGTCTAAAAGTCATAGAATCTTCCGAAAGTAAAAGTCTAAATGCACATCTGCCATCCCACTAAAAACATAAAAAGCTATAGCAAATAAAAGATTCCTACAAGTATGGATTTTAGAAAGAGTTCTAAAATGATCTTTTATTAAAAGTCTAAAAGACGGTTGGACATAGAATCTTCGAACGAAGAATAACGGGGTTTTCTCAC
The DNA here is from genome assembly GCA_002897215.1 of Eschscholzia californica subsp. californica. NCBI lineage: Eukaryota > Viridiplantae > Streptophyta > Magnoliopsida > Ranunculales > Papaveraceae > Eschscholzia > Eschscholzia californica. The sequence continues at coordinate 1,669,973 of BEHA01050457.1, read as the reverse complement.
AAATCATTGGAACAACTTTTGTTGCTCTCGATGGTGTCCTATTTAAAAGAAGACACCTTTTAAAATGGACAAGTGGGAGGAAATAAATATTCGAAACAAGTTCGAATAAGAGCAACAAATAGGAGTAAGGAGTTACTCACCACGAGACCTCTTAAAAGAAGTTAAGGAAATATCTCGATATGTGCTCAAAACCCCGAGTGAGTCTTAGAATGAAAATTCACAGAAACTATAGCAAAACCACTCCGAGTTTAGACTGAGAATCTAAAGAGATAAGATCTAAAGAGTGACTTTCTAAACATTCGTAAAGAAATTGTCTGGATTCAATTTCTTAGAATGATTAGTCTTGTTCGACAAGAAGGTAAGTGGTAGTTAAACAAGAATGTTTCAAAGGCCTGTATGTAGAGACATACTAGGATTGAGAAAAAACATCAGGAATGTTAAAAACAGTTGGAGAACTGACTCAATAGGACAAAGATGCGGGTAAACTAATTAGGGCATCAAAATCTATATCAATTGATTAAAGTGATGAGAACTCGTTCAAAAGGAATTTTGAAAGAGATTCTACCCATCTCACATGAGAACTGCCAAGCAAACTCAGAATTTGAAAAATTCTGACAAGCGAAAACAAAAACATGAGAGAAATACTTATGTCTGGGCAACATAAGATCGATCATGAAGATGATTGAGATTTACCCGCACATCTAAAAGAAGTACTTGGAGTACAAAAGATGTCGTCACCCATAAAAATCAGAGAAAGACCTAGAATGCTGGAAGCTTCTGGGATCATATCTCTGAACACAAAGGTTGAAGAAAGTCATAAAAGCAATCTTCTGAAAATAAAGATAAGAATCTTTTAGGAAGGGCGAAAAGATGAAAAGGAATTTTCATGCTGGGAGTCGTTGCTAACTCTACTAGATAAGAAATTAAAATTAGAACTTAGGAAGTATTACTTTCAGTTTGAGAAACTGATATTATCGTAATAGCTTGTAAAGATGTTCATAAGCAAGATAATAATAAGCAAAGTGAAAACAAAAACTAAACTGTCACCTTAGAACGAACATGGAAGATGAACGGATCTAAGGAATTAGGATCAAGGTAGAAAATCCTAAAAGGACTTGTAAAGTTGAGAAACGTAAAGGAGTTTACCTGGTGCTCAATATTTACAAACTCTTGTTATCCGAAATAAACTCAGTTTATTATTTCATCATCTCAATTGTGGTTTAGAATTTAGAAGACAGTCCAAAATAATGGAGTGTTCCAGGTAGGTTTATTAGATGTGTGATCTAATGAAAGAAACCCTACTAAGTCAACATGAAAGCACACCATTATAATAACCCTAGTCCAGGTCATTGGTTGGACAACAACGACTTAAGAAGACTAGCACGAGTGATTGACGAGATAGCGTTGTTTCTTGGGCTATAGGAATAGGAGTATTCAAAGTCAACTTCATTGGTTTATAAGCTGATACACTGGAAACCCGCCAAGTGAGAGTACTTCAGGAGAAGAAGTCGTAAGATGTCATAACTCTCATTTAGCAAATCGAAGAGGTTCCTCAAAACATGAGTACTCGCTCAGTTTATGTAAGGAATGTCGAACTTTAATACCGTTAAACGTCGCGCCGTAAAAGGAGGTTATAAAGGCGGATTACTGGGGGAGACAGGATAGACACATAATTGAGTGGGAGTACAAGAATGGAATATGTCTTCCTAAGTAAAATCAGGATAAAATATCTCCGGGCCACTTGATGAGAAACAACTAAAAATTGCATGGCCATACTCAAATGGATTAAGGGTTAATCATTTGATTCGATAGTTTGTTCTCGGGATCAAGAAATTCTGATAAGTATGACATATCAGATGAGATATGAAAAGACATGGGAATCGAGCATTGCACTTGTTCTAAGGATAAGTGGGAGACTGGAGGATATATTCCCTCGGTCCGAAGGAATGGTATCCTTCTAAGGGAATGTCCTTTGACCAAGATGCCAATGCGTACGATTTGGCGAATAGGATCATAATGACCTTATACGGAAGATCATTAGTCCGGTCGAATTAGGGGTCGTAATGCTTAGCTAGAAGCCAACTACGATCGTCGGATGACTTCGGTAATCCGTGCCTAACATGGACCGGATCCTACAAGGGTTACACATAAGAGTGATGGTTTGAACGGAGAGAGATTGACTAGAAATAAAGTGGCAAATAAGTGGATTGGATCCATTATTTAGTGTTCGGAAGAGTCCGGACAAGTATACATAAACCCGAGCTAAAAGGGAGGCCCGGGAGTGCCCATAAAGGGGTCGGGGATGTGATGGCCCACCTTAGAAAGGGGCCGGCTAGCACATGGCCGGCTAGACCCTTAAGTGGGCCAGCCACAAAGCCCATAATGGGCTATAGTGGCCAGCCACACCATAAGCCCTAGTTTCGTTTTATGTGGGACTTCTAAGGATATGTCTTAAGTGAGATATTTTAGGAATCTTAGTTTGGGACAAACTCCTACACTATGTTCCCTATAAATAGACCTCATTAGACATAATTATGTATGCAATCAAGAGCAAAGTTAAGAGCGCTTTTCAACAAAGAAAAAACAAGGAAGAGAAAAAGGAGTATTCTCGGTTATCTAGTCAAGAAGAAAGTGTTCTTCATCTCAACCTTCAAGAAGGTCCTAACTGACTTGAAGGAGGGATTTCAAGTCATACACTCGGTGTCTCAAGTAGAGGAACTACAGTTGGAGTTCTTGATCTTCCAAATCTAGTCGGAATTTTGTTCGTGGGAAAGTGATTAAGGTAATCTTCTTTCCATTCTAGTTCATTGATTAGTCATGTAAATATTGATCCTGGATGTCTAGTGTTAACATATAGATGTTTGAGATTCCCAATAAAAACTAGATAGTGTATTAGACACATACGTAACCCTACAGTTGGATGTACTGTAAATGCCCAAAAGAGGGTGCCCTGGTATTAGAAGGCTACTACAATTCGAAGAAACACTTGTTAAATACAAAAAATATCTAAAATATCAATTTCCTAGATGTGATGGGTTCCAATGCTTAGATGAAGCTATAGGAACTGCAACTAGGTCATCTTCATCCTCAAAATGCTACTACTGTGGTGATGATCATAAAGCAAGAGACTGCCCATGGGATGAATGCCCATGTACTAAGCAGGGATGCATATAGGGGTTTTACATACACAAGAAAATGAAGGAATGAAATATTTGAGATGTGAAAAACATAGTTTCTTTGAATGTTTGGCAGATGCAATATCCAAATATGAAGCAATTGAAGGAGATGTCCTTCGACCAAAGATACAATTTGTCGGATATAACAATTGATGAAGAAGATCATCAAGTTCGGACGATTTAGGGATTGTAGTGTTTAGCTAGAAACCAACTACGATCGTCCAATCGCTAGGTAATTCGCGGCTAACTTCGTCCGGATCCTTCATCGGGTTACACCAAAGAGTGTCTACTTGATCGAGATATGACTAGAGGTACGAGACATATAAACATGGGTTAGACCCATAAATATGTCCATAAGTCCTAAACAAAGATAAGGCAAAGATAGTTAAAAGGTCAGAAAAAAAGGGTTTTGGGTAGGGCACTTAAGGCCCATTATTGGACCGGCCTAGGCATGGCCAGTCATGCCTAATTGGGCCGGTCAGATCTGCCTATTAGGGCTTACTGTGGCCGGCCACAATGTTGGTAAGGAGAAAATAGAAAACTAATTTCTATCTTTGACTAAATCCTAAACCTCCTCTTTTTGGTCTTTTAGGAAACCTGATTAGGGCTGGCCTCTAACTTTGGGAATCTATATAAGACCATCATTAAGAGAGTCTTAGGTGTGGAGAATTTTCAAGGAGCTCTCTTATTCTACAACATCAAGTAGAGTAAGGAAGAGAGAATTAGTCCCAACTGTCTATCTAGCCTAAATAAGAAGGTCTTCTTCCTCTAACCACCGATGGAGTTCTAGTTAACAACAAGGTTCGAGATCAAGTTCATTACTCGGTGTCTCAAGTAGAGGAGCTACAATTGGATTTCTTGGCCTTCTTAATCGATTAGAAATGTTTGAGAGAAAAATAACGATTAAGATAATAATCTCTATTTGCTTAGTTCATTATTTGCTTATGCCTGAGATCCTGGGGATACTAGTGTTAGACATTAGATGTCTGAGATTCCGCTAACAACACTAGGAGACACCATACCTCCATAGCAATAACTAAGCAACAATCTTTGTTGAAGGGAAAAGGTAGAGACACAATAGCCATAAATATGGATGAATTGTTTCAGGACTTCACCAAGAAGTCAAAAATGCCTAAATGCTACCATTGTAACTCATCTAAACACCATGGAAGTAATTTGGGGTTGAGATTGTTGAATTGTCTGGGTCAAGGGTTGAGGTTGTTGAATTGTCTTGGTCAAGGGTTGAGATTGTTCAACTGTGTGTGAAAGTGGGATGCTACTCCCCCTTCCTCTTCCATTGACCCTACCTAGACCAATAGAACCACTAAAAACTTTACCCCTGCCTAAACCAACATAACCATTAACAATATTGCCTCTGCCTATGCCACTGTCATTGCCTCTACCTAGACTAAC
>BEHA01050457.1:1643038-1657240 GCA_002897215.1 Eschscholzia californica subsp. californica | reverse complement strand
TAACTTTAAGAAATTAATTTTTTTGGAACTTGAATGATTTGTATATGGTCATTGAATTTGTGGATAAAATTAAAGACTATATATTTTGGGTAGCCAATACACGGACAACTAAACTTCTTAGGGTTATTTCCCAAATAGCCCCCAACTTTGTGACTAGCTTCCTGCCTAGCCCCCTACTTTATAAATAATTCTCATATGGCCCCCTTTTTCAGTTACCGTTAACTCTCCGTTAACCAGTCATCATTTCTCTCTCCTTCATCTCACCACTTCTCTCTGCTACCTCATCGTCTTCACCGACAAAGGTCGCCGCCCGGCGACTTTCAAACATAAAAAAAAAAAAAAATTTCCTCTCTCCTCTCTCTCTAAAAAAAAGGCAATTTTTTTTTCTTTCTTCACCTCTCTCTAGATCAGATCTAGAGAGAGAGAGGAAACCCCATTAAAGGTCCGAGCAGACCTTCAATAGGTCTGTTTGGACCTCCAATGGAGGTTTGCGAACAGACCCTTTGAAGGTCTGTTCGCAAACCTTCAATGGAGGTCTGCGACAGACCTTCAAAGGGTCTAATCGCAGATCTGAACAGACCTCCATTGAAGGTCTGTCGCAGACCTTCAAAGGGTCTGTTCGCAGACCTTCAATTGAGGTCTGCGACAGACCTTCAATTGAGGTTTGCGATAGACCTTCAAAGGGTATGTTCGCAGATCTGAACAGACCCTTTGAAGGTTTGTCGAAGACCTCTATTGAAGGTCTGCGAACAGACCCTTTGAAAGTCTGTTCGCAGACCTTCAATGGAGGTCCGCGACAGACCTTCAATGGAGGTCCGCGACAGACCTACAATGGAGGTCCGCGACAGACCTTCAATGGAGGTCCGCGACAGACCTTCAATGGAGGTCCGCGACAGACCTTCAATGGAGGTCCGCGACAGACCTTCAATGGAGGTCCGAACAGACCATTGGAGGTCTGCTCGGACCTTTAATGGGGTCTCCTCTCTCTCTAGATCAGATCTAGAGAGAGAGAGGAGAAGAAAAAAAATTTTACCTTTTTTATTTTAGAGAGAGAGGAGAGAGGAAATTTTTTTTGTTTTTTTTTATGTTTGAAAGTCGCCGGCCGGTGAAGACGATGAGGTGGCGAATACATGAGGCGACAGAGAGAGGTGGTGAGATGGAAGAGAGAGTAATGATGACTGGTTAACGGAGAGTTAACGGTAACTGAAAAAGGGGTCCATATGGGAATTATTGATAAAGTAGGGGGCTAGGCAGGAAGCTGGTCACAAAGTTGGGGGCCATTTGGGAAATAACCCAACTTCTTATGTGGACAACTATGTGGGGTGTAAATAGAACTTATTATTTTTAATGGGGGACAATTTATTCTCTGTAAAATTCTCGACATAAACTCTTCACCTCCTTCTCCCACCAACCACCACCACATCTCCCACCAACAACCACCACATTCTCTAATTGATGGTGTTTCTCTTGATGAATCAAGACTGTTCAACTACACAAATTCTAAGTATCTTGATTGTTTATTCCTATGATTTGATTAATAAATAAAATTTTAAATTGTTAAATAAAATTTACAACTTATCATTCATTATTAATGCATCTAATTTTTTTACTTATTTAAACTTGAAAGTTGTAACTGCCTTGGTCAGCATATTCGTTGGATTCTCTGTCGAAGAAACCTTCTTCATCGTGATCTTCCCTTGTTCAATCACGTCCTTGATAAAGTGATACCTGACGTCAATGTGTTTAGTTCTCCCGTGATACATTTGATTTTTGGTCAAATGAATAGCACTCTGGTTGTCGTGGTAGACCTCTGTCACCTCCTACTTCAGGCCTAAATCCTGAACTAAACCACTAAGCCATATTCCCTATTTCACCGCCTCCGTTGCTGCCATGTAGTCAGCTTCCGTTGTAGACAAAGCTACCATCGATTGCAGCACTGCTCTCCAGCTAATGGAATTCCCGCAGAGTGTGAACGTATAGCCTGTCAGCGACCTCTTCCTATCAAGATGCCCTGAAAAATCCGAATATACAAATCCAACTACCGAACCAGAAATGTCTGCCCTTCTGTCGTAAATCAGACCAAGCTCCGCAGTTCCTCCCAGATGTCGCAGTATCCATTTCACAGCCTGCCAATGACCTTTCCCAGGTCTGCCCATGTATCTGCTTACTACACTAACAACATGTAAAATATCAGGCCTTGTGCACATCATAGCATACATAATGCTACCTACTGCATTTGCATAAGGCACCCGAGACATGTACTCCGTCTCGTCATCAGTTGTTGGTGACAGTTCCCCCGAAAGCTTGAAGTGTGCTGCCAATGGAGTACTGACATGTTTTGCCTCAGTCATACCAACACGTTCCAACACCTTCTCGATGTACGTTTTCTGAGACAAGAACAGTTTCCCAGCAGATCTGTCTCTCCGTATCTCCATACCCAATATTTTTCTTGAGACACCCAAGTCTTTCATCTCAAACTCACCCTTTAAGTGATCCTTTAACATGTGGATTTCCGACATATCCTTGCAAGCTATCAGCAGATAATCCACATACATGAGTAGATACACATAATCCGATAGTTTCTTGTGGTACACACAACTATCATACCTGCTTCTGTCATAGCCGGTTTTAACCATAAACGTGTCAAAACGCTTATACCGCTTCCTAGGAGACTGTTTCAGTCCATACAAAGACTTCATTAGCAAACAGACCTAGTCTTCTTTCTTGGGAATCTCAAACCCTCCTGGCTGACGCATATAGATTTGTTCCTCCAGCTCTCCATGTAAGAATGCAGTCTTAACATCAAGCTTCTCTAATTCCATATCATACAAAGCAACCATAGCAAGTATCAATCTAATAGAGCTATGTTTAACAACAGGAGAAAATACCTCATTGAAGTTTATTCCTTCTCGCTGTGTAAACCCCTTAGCTACTAACTGTGCTTTGTAACGTGCATCTTCCACCCTTGGGATTCCTTCCTTCTTCTTGAAAACCCATTTGCTACCAACAATCTTCTGACCCTTAGGCTGCTCGGCTAATTCCCAGACCTGGTTCTTCCGAAGAGACTCAATCTCTTCATTCATGGCAAGAGACCACTGCCGTGAATCATCACTCCCCATAGCTTCTTCGGTGCATGGCTCACCTCCATCAATGCTTTCTCCCACACTAAGTGCAAATGCAACCATATCTGTCATCCTATACCTTTCCGGTCCCTGGATGTCTCTCCTTTCCCTGTTCCTCGCAACACTGTACTGAACCAGCGGTGGTTGAGCTTCCTCAGCTTGCTCATCTACTTGAGGCCGAACCTCTACCGGAGTGTCTATCTCAAACTCCACCTGTTCTCCATGATTTTCCTGCTCCACCTGTTTACCAACACCCTCTCGAGCATCTGCAGGCGTTACCTTCTTAACCATGGCTAACTCATCAAAAGTAACATCTTTACTTATGAGAAACTTCTTCGATTTTCAATCCGAGTTCAACAACCGATAACGCTTAACTCCAGGCTCATACCCAAGAAATACACATTTCTTAGCCCTCGGATCAAGTTTACCTTCCTTAACATGTGCATAAGCCGAACAACCAAAGATCCTCAAGTTCTCATAATTACTAGGTTAACCAGACCACACCTCATTAGGAGTTTTACACTCAATAAATGTTCAGGGTGAAATATTTACCAGATAGGCTGTCGTGTTCACTGCTTCAGCCCAAAATACCTCCGACAGCCCTGCATTCAAAAGTATACAACGAGCTCGTTCCAATAGAGTTCCCAAAGATACCCCTTAGAACACCTGTCGTGTTCATTACATTCGAAATACACATTTCTAAGACTCCCCTTAGAAACCCGAAGAACAACACCTTCACCAACATATTTGCAACCATTGTCATCCAGAGTTCCCAATGAGATTAGACTCCTCTTCAAATCTGGAACATGTCTGATGTCTGTTATAGTCCTCACAACACCATCGTGCATCTTGATCTGAACAGTACCAATTCCAACCACCTTACAAGGAGCGTCGTTTCCCATTAACACCTTACCGCCATTAATGACTGTGTAAGTGGAAAATCATTCCTTATGAGGACATACATAGAATCTACAACCAGTATCCAAAATCCACCTATCTTCTACGAAGCAGTCACTGATCGTCAGAACCATAGCTTCATCACATTCTTCAACGATTGCCAAGACACTACCATCATCTTCTTCGATGACTGCTGCTTCCGCTGGCTTCTTCCTAAGCTCAGGACAATTCCTTTTGAAGTGCCCCTCCTTTTTACAATTAAAGCATCTGTACTTCTTAGGTTTCGATTTAGACCGTGAACAACCCTTCCCATCGACCACATGCTGCGACCTTTTCCCTTCCACCAAACCATCACCTGAACTACTTTCTTCCATTGACCTCCATCTCAACTCCTTCGAGTTCAATGCTGCTTTTGAAGGAGTTGAAGGAGATGTCCTTCGACCAAGGTGACAATGCGAACAATTTTTCGGATAGGTAATTGATGTTAAAAGATCATCAAGTCCAAATGATTTAGGGATCGTAGAGTTTAAGCTAGAGACCAACTACAATCGTCGAATTACGAAGTAATTCGCGGCTAACTTCGATCGGATCCTACAACGGGTTACACATAAGAGTGACAATTTGATCAAGGATATTACTAGTGGGAGTGAGATATAATCATGGGAGTGTCCCATAAACATATCTCATATGCCTAAAAAGGAATCAGGCAAAGATAGTAAAAAAAGGCCAAAAATATGGTTTTTGGGCCTAGGCCGATTTGGGCACTTTTAGGGATCGGATTGGGCTGATCTTTGGAGGGACGTTTTAATATGTTATGAACATAAAATATGCAAATTTTAGCTGGGTTTGGACATCATCTCCTCAAGGAATTGAGAAAATATCAATTAGTTGTTATTTTCAGCAATTTCCTTAAATATTATTCTAAAGGGTCTTTTAGGAAACCTAATTGGAGGTGGATTCTTATTAGGGTTCTATATAAAGTCTCTTAGGGTAGAGAATAAGGTGTGGAATTTCTCTCTAAGCTTTCTTACTCTACCACATCAAGTAGAGAGGATAAAGTGAGCTAATTCCCATTACTATCTATCTAGCCAAAGAAGAAAGGTGTTCTTCTTCCAACCACCATTGGTGTGCTAGCTAACAACAAGGTGGGAGATCAAGTTGATTGCTCGTGTCCCAAGTAGAGGAGCTACGTTTGAAGCTCTTGGTCTTCTCAAAAGCAATTGGAAAGGTTCGAGGAAATAACTAGCGAATAAGGTATTCATCTTCCAATTTTGCTTAGTATTATTATGGGCTTATGCATGTGATCCAGGGAATACTAATGTAGACATTATATGTCTTATTTCCGCCAATAACATTAGTATAAGGGTGTAAAACCAAACAGTGGCGTCACAGCCTCTTGCAATTAGCCTATCTTATCTAAGTTTTGGACCAATTCCATGCTTTTCTAGATAGATTATTGTGTTTAAAAGTGTTTTGAACACAAAATTTTGATTAAATTTGAATGGGATTCAAGATTTTTCAAAATTTGTTCTTGATAGTTTTTCAAAAACCTAAGATTTCGATCCAAATTGGTTTGATTAAAGAGTTGTTTTTCAGTTTTAGGAAACTCCCAAAAACAAAAATTTGGAATTTTAGAAGTATTTTAAAAGGAGTTGTTTTGAGTTTTAGGAAACTCCCAAAAACAAAATTTGGAATATTTTAAAAGTTTCTAAAAGTATTGAAAAGTTCGGAAAATAGCAAATAGAGATTTGCAAAACAAAAAAAAAAATTTTGGAAAACCCTAGTGTCCGGCCAGGAAGCTTCCTGGCCGGACCAGAAGCTCTTGGACGCGTCCAGCAGCTGCAACCAGGAAGCTTCTGGACGCGACCAGCAGCTGCGATAGAAGTTTCTGGACGCGTCTTGGAGACGCGTCCATAGCAGATGCTGGGACGCGACTTGGAGACGCGTCCAGGTCGCGTCTTGGAGACGCCTCCAGGTCGCGTCTTGGAGACGCGACCAGCAGCTGTGAGGGAGCTTCCTGGACGCGTCCAAAGCACTCGACCAGACGCGTCTGGGAGGTTCTGGGTGTCTCGGACTAGGTCCGAAACACCTAGTGCTGGTCCGGTCCAGCACCAGATGCGTCTGGGACGCGTCTGGTGCATGGACTAGCTTCCTGGCTCCGGCCAGGACGAGATCAGGCCTATAGGTCCGGACCTTGTCCGAGCCCTTTTGTGGGTTTAGGCTGGGACATGTCTAGGACTTGTCCCTGGGATTTTCGAGGCTTTTCGGACCATGAAAAGGGACCATCATTCGAGTGGAAGTTTTTGCCAATTTTTCTTCCAATTCCAACCAAATAATTCCAAAATTAATCCCGGCCATCCGGAAGGCCAAAACGGGTTTATCTTTAAATTGATTTATAAAATCATTAAAAATCGAACCATGTTTTTTCCGAAATAGACCCGGGCTTTCTCGAGCCCAAAACGGAGTTTTTCTTAAAGTTGATTTTAGAAATCATAGAAGATAAAACAAGAACGCACCATTAGTCGAATTCTTCGAATTTAGACTTAAGGTTCGTAATCTGACATGGGATGTCGACAAAAGTATCTCCCGGATTATCATGCATATATAATTCTTAGCCTTGATATATTTTATGATTGCATGTGTTGTGAATGCGGGAAACTAGTATGGCCATAGATTTGTTTCTTTATTCTTGTTTTAAGCACGGATGGGTGCATAATTTGTAATTAATTTTAATTTCAAGTTTATACGATCTGCGAATCGTTAGAGTCTTGTAATTAGACTTTAGGGTCAATTAGTCCATTGAAGAAGCTCGAGGACGGAATCCAAAAGCAAGTGGGAGAAATCAATAAAGGTTCAAAGATAGCGATCTAAGACGAACCTAAATACAAAACAAGACAAAAAAATCAAAGGAGATTAGATCTTCTAGGTTAGGCGCCATACTAGGATCCATGTCTGCTTGATTTACTTTCTCGCGCGCATTTACTTTCTTATTTACGCTTTATGTCGTGGATGTTAGTTAGGCTAAATAGTTCACTATAACAAACGCCAGACTAGCGTAAAATTCCCTAAAAGTAATCTTGAGTAAAGTGCCTATCCAGATTAAGACACCCTTTGCGCCCTTGTTCGAGGAAGGTGGGTCGGCCTTCGCGGAGTACCTCCTCTACCTTGGGACAATGCGGGTAGGTCTATAGAAGATGCCTACATGTATAAATGGTTCTACTCAACGAGATCAGCAAAAGAGTTTGGATACTCGAGGCAAAAGGATAGATTAGTCATTCATCAATGAAATCTATCAACCAAGAGTCATAAGGTATGATCAGTGAAGTAGTTCGCTCACCCAGAATGACGGAGTTAAAGGGTAGGGCCCTAGTCCGCTTTACTCCGAAGAACTGGGGTCTTGGAATCACCTATTCAATTAGGGACGATTTTATATTAAATAATGTGGGAAAACTAATGTTTTTCAAAAACGATAACGAGTTTTAAAACTTTGCAATTCTTTATGTAGTTTTTAAGATGAGACAAGAAACTGAGTTCAACATTGAATCACACCTAAGGGAGGTGCATAAGCCGAGTTCCACAAGCGATAACCCTTAACTCCAGACTCATACCCAAGAAATACACATTTCTTAGCCCTCGGATCAAGTTTACCTTCCTTAACATGTGCATAAGCCGAACAACCAAAGATCCTCAAGTTCTCATAATTACTAGGTTAACCAGACCACACCTCATTAGGAGTTTTACACTCAATAAATGTTCAGGGTGAAATATTTACCAGATAGGCTGCCGTGTTCACTGCTTCTACCCAAAATACCTCCGACAACCCTACATTCAAAAGTATACAACGAGCTCGTTCCAATAGAGTTCCCAAAGATACCCCGTAGAACACTTGTCGTGTTCATTACATTCGAAATACACATTTCTAAGACTCCCCTTAGAAACCCGAAGAACACCACCTTCACCAACATATTTTCAACCATTGTCATCCAGAGTTCCCAAAGAGATTAGATTCCTCTTCAAATCTGGAACATGTCTGATGTCTGTTATAGTCCTCACAACACCATCGTGCATCTTGATCTGAATACACTACAAAAAATAGGTCCATTAGGGACAGCCAAAAACTGTCCCAAAAATGGGATAACCGTCTCGAAAAGATTATTGGGGACAGTTTTGATCTGTCCCCGAAAGAGGCGTCCCAAATAATATTTGGGACAGATGTAGGGACAGTTAGTATCTGTCCCGAAGCTGCTGTTGGGACGGTTATAATTGTCCCTATATCAACGATTATTAGGGACAACATATATTTGTCCCTACAAAATTTGGCGAGAATTTCCTCGTTAGCATTTGGGACAATTACCATCTGTCCCTAAAAATTTGGCGGCAATTTCATCTGGTTAGCATTTGGGACAGATAATAGCCGTCCCTATAAGATCGACGCTGATTTTCTATTCCCTGATACAGTTAATATTCCGTCCCTACAAATTTGGTTAGGAGGTTTACACACAATAATTAATGTACACATGAGAGAAAATTTTCCTTAAAACAATTTAAAAAACACATTCACATTAACATGTGTTAAGAAGTCCTCCGAAAAAATTCACAAGCCTAGACGGTAAAAAAAGCGCAAACCAAAATAAAATAATAGACTAATAACTCTTCCACACGAAGTTAAAATTCTATAAAAATACATAAATTACACTAACTTCATCTTCCCATCTTTGTAGTGGAAAACTTAGAAACACCATTAGCATATCATCATCTCAGCAGAGCTCCATCCTAACAAAGAAAGCAATTAGTTTATTATCTTTTTCGAAATTAGGACACGACAAGTATACAAACATGTTAAAACTTCTATAAAATTGTTAAAAGAGCACCGATTCACACACCAAATCTTCTTAAAAGCGGTAGCTTCATAATAAGTTCATGTTTATTGTTCTAGTAATCTAACAAGCATACTCCCACGGGTCTTTGCGTTCTATTTAGAAGAAAGTTCTTTTACATAATAACATTTCATATTACGTGTCCAGGTCACTGTAATACCGCATTAGTTCTAGAAACAACGGTCTAATTCAGTAAAAAACTAACACCAAAATATATTGTGTTAGCGGGCACAAGTATAATCTTCTTCGACACAAGCGGACAATTTCGACCAATCACATGGAAAGCTTCACCGTTTTCTTCGTTTATTACCATGTTGTCAAGATCAGAGGTAACCCGAGGCCATAGCTGATCCTATACAGACCCCGAAGTTGGTCATTATGCATGAAACTTTGAATCACTAGAGTTTACTTTGGATGCTTGACTAGAGTTTGTACACTAAAATTTATATATTGATTTGTAAGACTATTAGCACATACAAAAACCGTGAGTTTTCCCGTCTGCGAATTTTTGCAACACAATAATAAGAGTTTAAAAAATTAATAAATACTAATCTCGTTAATTTTGGGGAATTACCTGATGTTTCTGAACTGTTTCTGAATTTTATGCTTCAGCTTCGGTCCACATAGGCCTTTCCATAGGTTGGCTTCATCAAATGGGATTGGACATGCATCTTGTAATTTTGGGTTGTAGACAAGCTGCTTCACCAACGATTTGTTTTCAAGTCTTCCGTCAGGTTACCAGTTTCATATTCAGCATGTTCCAAATAATTTGCTGACTAAGAGGAATCAAAATCAAATACAAATATCAGGAGTAGTTCTAAATCATTTAAAGAAAGCAGAAAAGTTGATAGCCTTGTTACCTTTGATACAGCTCGAAGCACAAAGAGATATGTGAAGTACTAAATCTTTACGCGGTCTGGGTATTGTAGAACACGGTCATGTACCAACTTGAGATTTTGACCCCACTGCAATTTTGATGGAGGATGAATCAACAAACTGAGCTGTTCTCAGTTTGATTTACAGAAATGGTCAAATGGTCAGTTCCTTGGATGACCCATTAATCCGTATTGTTTAAAATAAGTGACCAATAACCCAAAGAAATGGGATACTGGGTATGAGAAGATATCAAGTTAAAAGCTTCATCGAGGAGATAATCGACACCTATGTAGATTGAGATGGAAGAGTGAAGTCCAGATATCAACTGGTACAACACTTTGTTTTCTTCGCAAAACTCTGCATAGTGCAATACATTTACATGAGAGACGAAAATAGTAATTTTCGTAATAAACTGATATGGATGTTCACAAGTATGAAGAAGTTGTAACACTGCGATAGTAAGAGGCGAAAACCTATGTCAAAAGCAATTAGTTCTAAAACTTCTATCTCCCCTCAAATCAATATTTAAAATTTAACACAACTTAGACGGGTTGTGTTAGCCCTTAATTTAGAACCAAACTCTAATGTCGTCGAGGAGATTTTTGCATATCTTCAAAAAAAAAACAGTCTTCAGAATGAAACTAAAAAAAAGTAAACTTAAGAAGTGTGCATAGAGAAGTAACTCACATTTTGGACAATTCTGTGTAAATAGCATCCTATATTCTTTTAGCCGGCGGTCCAGTGTCTCCAGCATAACGCTCAGGATTGAGTTGAAGATTCACATATGTCATCTCAGCTACAAAATCCCTTAAACATCAACACTTCTGTCAAGACTGAATCCATAAATAGAGGAACTACTTTTCCATTTTCACACGATTTCTGTAAAACTAAATATATAACATAGAATATGGGATTGGAGAGACTGAGTATACCATTATCAGTTTCATCATTATGTGTCCATGGATTATCGACTTCAGCCCAACCTCTAAAAGCTTTACGATCGACTGTACGGTCGGATGCGGCTTTTCTTCTTGCCATACTAAATCCTGAGATGGAAGGCCATGACAAATAGGCTTCTTAAATGACTCGAGGAACTCGTTTTCCGGGGACTCGTAGACACTGCAATCCCTTAGACGACACATACCATCATCAAGCCAGAAAGGGCGGTCGCACCAAAGCTTGACCGAAAAGTGGAATCAATTTAGTAACCAGCAAGTATGCTAGAAATCATCAAACAGATTCTCCACACATGATCAGTTTGATGTGTTGATTTACACAAGATGAAACTTTATAGTCTAGGATCAAACGTTCACTTACTAAACTATAAAACGAAAAAGAGATACTCGACATACTAAAATAGTTGGGATTTTTAGTTCATTCTTATGTTCTTAAAATAACACAAAATACTCAATAATTGATTAGTTGTTCAATTAAAATAACACAAAATACTACTAAATCACCCAACGATTTCTTAATTTGAAGAATAAGAAGAAGTGGAAGAAGAACAACCAACCTGGATGTGAAGCCTCCTCGCAGTAGAAACCCTAGAAGCTGCTTCATGTAAAGCCTAGAGACCCATAAGACACCCTAAGCCTGCAATAGGAAAGAAGAAGATCGCCAAAAAAACTCTAGAACGACTAACCCTAAAAGGAGAGAAGATAAATCGTGCTTACTGTGGAAGAGAATATCGTGGAGAAGAGAAAAGTCGTGCAGAAGAGACCAGAGAGAGAAATAAAAGGGGGGAAAACAGGAAAAGAAAAACAAAATGGAGGGAAGAAAATATTTTATTTTTTACTTAGCGGATCTTTTTTTGGGTCGGAAATTTCCCAATTTTTATTTTCAATTGCCTTAAAAATACAAGCCATTATCATTTATCTGTCCCAATTACTATTTTACTAGGGACTGATGTAATAAAATTGTCCCTATTACTGATTTATTAGGGACAGACATAAAAACGTGTGTCCCTATTGAGCGTTTTTTTTTGTAGTGATAGTACCAATTCCAACCACCTTACAAGAAGCGTCGTTTCCCATTAACACCTTACCGCCATTCCAATTTGACATCTATGTTTGCCAAATTTAAGAATACTCGGTTGAGTTCATCCATATGGTCTTTCAACGATTCCCCTTTTAACATTTGTAAACTAAATAATTTCTTCCTTAGATACAAACGATTAGTTAGAGATTTCATCATATACCTTGTCTCCAAGTTACTCCATAGCCCATCGGCCGTAGTTTCCGTCGCTACTTCCTGCAAGACCTCATTGCTCAAACGGAGTAGAATCTGACCATGAGCTCTCTTCATGAGATCTTCCTTCTCTGCTTCTGAAAGTGATTCAGCGAGTGCAGCCTTCTCATTCAACGTCTTCAGCAGACACTGTTGAACTAATATTGCTCGTATCTTAATCTTCCAAAGACTAAAATCGTTACTTCCATCGAACTTCTCTATCTCGTATTTCGCCATCACAGAAACCTCAAAACCAGAGCTATGACACCAGTTTTTTATGCCCAATCGGGGTTAATGTGAATAATACGAATAACCCAAGACAAGCAATAGAAATAGTAAAGAACAATCAAGAACATAACACAGAGATTTACGTCGTTCGGCTGGTGAGACCTACTCCACGGCGACAATGACGCGATGATTTCCACTATGATAAGGAAACAAGTTTACACAAGACATTCGTGAGATTGTGTCTACTGATATCTCCTTAGGGTTTAGTTTATATAGCTACTAAACCCTAATCCCACCGCCTCACCGACTCTCTCTTTACAACTGACATTATACACGGATAAGCTAATACTAATAACCGACATAAGCCTAGCTTCGCATTCCAGCTCTGTCTCGGAGTCCAGCTTTGCCTCAGAGCACTACTTCGCATACCATCTATGTCTCAGTAATCAGCTCCGCTAATGGGTCCAAGCTTCGATAGGTTTACCCGGGTTCGATACCAATCCATATTCGAGTCACTTCTAACAGTTGCAATGGCTAAAATATCTTCTTCATGATTTTGGGATTGATCGTCCCGCTCCTATGACCGTTCACTGTGACAACCCTCCACATTGTCGACAATCCTGTCTTCCACGAACGTACCAAACACATCAAAATTGATTGCCACTTCGTTCGCAAGAAGATTAAAACAGGAATCATTGCTCCACAATTTACTCCCTTCGCCGATCAACTAGCTGACATGTTTACCAAACCACTAGAGCTGGCACTTTCAAGAAGACCATTGGCAAGTTGGGCATCATTAGCATCGTTGCTCCAACTTGACGTGGAGTATTAGGGTCACCGGTCTACACCATGTACGGGTCCATGCATGGACCCGTCACGATGACCCGCCAGCTATAAAGAAGGATCTCGGCCAAATCGAGATCTATCAAGATATACCTCACCACCAACTTTGTTGCCTCAATGTTTATCTCTTGTATTCTATAGTTTCATGTACCCCTAATACTTTTAGATAAACATCACAACTTGTATAAATACCCATGTATTCACATCAATAAAATCAACCAAACGAGAAGTATTTTCTCCACACCTCTCTCTCTCTCTCTCTCTTCTAGCTCGATCTCTCTCTCTCGGTTAACTCAAATACTAAAGAGGGTACTTCACTTTTCACAAAAGAACTTTGGAACATTTCCAATTACCAGAATCCCCTAGGATGAGGATCTGGTAAGAAGAAACTCGACCGAAGAGGACCATGAAGAATGAATGGGGGAAGGAGGCTTTGCTACTGAAACATGAACACCTCAGACAATTGTTGTTAGGATTATTGAGATGTGCTATCTGTCTGTGGTGATAACTCTTAAATCTCAGAAAAATACGCGGAGAATGACTACGAGAATGACTGCGAGAATGACATGAAACCTATTGACCACAATGAACAGATAATGAAACTTGATTTTAAGAATTCGAAAGAAGACCTAGAGGTTCATGAAAAGACCAGTACTAAACGGAGCGACAAAGTTATCTGACACAAAATTAGAGAGCTTACAGGTACTAGTGGCCAACGGGCCGTGCCAGGGCGGCAGGACTGGTTTGACAGCTGTGGCGTGTTAGACACGCCACGGGCACGCCAGACACAGCTTTGAGCCGTGCCATTCCCAGACCACAAAGTCTGGGCACAGAACGCCCCATGGCAATAGCCCAATCGTTGCCGTGTCGTTTCCGTGGCGGTTCCGACCGTTGTTTTGCCAGGTCGTGGCTAATGGGCCAGTTTTTTCCAAACGTAACAAAATGAACCACTAAATAATTTTCAAGTCAAACGTTGTGATCTTTGTTTAAACTTTTAAAATCTATGTTTATTATATTACTTAATAATATTATTAACTATTGATTTTATTAATTAATAACTATTTTCAACAAAATAGTAATAATATTTTATAAATTAAGTATCCGTTTCTAACGTGTTAGCGTGTCGTGGCGGG
>BEHA01050457.1:1620311-1632264 GCA_002897215.1 Eschscholzia californica subsp. californica | reverse complement strand
TATCTCTAATTATAAATCAAGTTGTTTTGTATTTTTCATCCCAAAATACCCTTTGCTAATAAGACAAACTTTCTACCTCAAAAAATACTTGGGGTCTGCTTCTTCTCCGTCTTCTTTTTCTTCTCCATCTTAATTTTCTGAAATTTAGCGAGAGAAACAATGTGAAGCCACAATTTTCTACGAAACGAAGTGATGAACCTGAAAGAGTTACAACCCAAGAGGAGATATCAAATAGTAAACTGGGTAAAACCAAAGTTGATATACAGGGATAACTCACACGGAACATAGTAATCAAGTGTTAATTTTGTCCACTAAAGTAAATAAAAACCATACCTAAACACCTAACTAACTAAAACAAGCAAAGATGGAGCTTTTAATAGAAATAGACCAGAAAGAAACAAAAGAAAAACAACTACTAAACTTCAACTGTTAACTAAGGGTTTATTGGGGGCCTAGGGTTACTCTAAGTACGAGAGAGGCCGAGGATTCGGTAATCTATCGAGCCATACTCATGTACATGCTTGTTTGGGTCGATTCTCGAGATTGAGTCTTTTCGGCCCAAAGGTAGATGCTCCAAGTGCTAGATATACCTAATGGACATAATTAGTCAAAACGTCATCACGATCCATTAATATAATGTCTTAAATCGGAAAGATCGGTTATTAAGAAAATATGACATATGCTTGACATAAGACATGAAAGAAACTTAAAAGATAAACCAAATATGAGAGAGGCATCAAACAAACTAAACTAACCAATACATAAAGGCATATCATCCCTATTCCCCAACAGGAGTTTTAGTCTGTCAACAAAAAAAAAATAAAAAAAACAAGAGTTTTAGTTAAACATAGAGAGATTCTTGCTTTCAAGCACAAATGATAGTGTAAAATCATGGACCACATAAACATACTCTCTTTATTTTTAGTTTTTCTACCTAGGGTTTATTGAGAAAAAACATGTAGTTTTCAAACTATAGAAAGATTATTTACTAAATTTGAATCAAGAATTAGAGTAATTATTTATAAAGATAATTGAATCTAAGCATGATAACACATGAATCACTCGCATTAAGTATTTTATTCTCTAGAATTCATCACAAGAAAGTTTAAATAACTCAATCCAACCTTAAGAATAGCTTAATAAACCCTAGAATTCAAAAAAAAAAAATATAGAAAGGAACTCAAAGGGAGCAATAGGAGTGTTTCGCCAAGCAAACTCTAGGGTAACTGAGCTATTCCATGCCCTAGACGAGCTACAAGAAGGTGCTGGTCAAGCTGGGTTGCCATGACCGAGATCTTTAGGCATGGCCGACCCCATCTTCACCTATTTTATTGCTCTTCCTTTTGCTTTCTTCTTTTTTGCTCCCACGATTTGAAAACTCGAATCTTAGAGGGTGTTTGATTTTTTAGCACTTCTAAGTGCTACCACTTACTAAGTGATAATCACTTAGTAAGTGATATCACTTGTAAGTGATATGGCGTTTGTTTTCTATCACTTCTAAGTGCTTGATTTTTGTTTTTATATTAATTCAAAATGTCATAAAATTGAGAAATTGTCTATTTTGACCTTAAAGTATTTACATATTAGCATTTCATACTAATTCATTATGCTCGCGAGTTTGGATACGAGAATTACGATTTATGAATGCTTTATGTCGAAAATATTAACCTCAAGTAATTAAGAATTATGAAGGAGAAAGAACTTACATTACATCATAGAGTTTGGGTGGTTCCGTGATTAATGAAAGAAGAGATGTGAAAAGAAATTTAAGAGAAAAACTTAGGTGAAGGATGAGTGAAGAAGGAAAAAGGTCATTGATAAAGTCTTAAAAAGATTTTTTTACTTATCAATTGTTGTAAGATTTTTTTTTTAGTTATAATTACATTGGTAATTATTATATTCGGTAGGGATAGAAATGTCTTTTTTAGCACTTAGAAAGTAAGTGCAAAAAAATAAGCTCCAAGTTGGAGCTTACTTTTTTGCACTTACTTTGACCCCGCTTACAAGTGATATTCACTTATTAAGTGAAAAAACAAACGACCTAAAATTACCGGCCCGCACTTATTAAGTGAAAATCACTTAATAAGTGCAAAAATCAAACACCCTCTTAGCCTCCATTCTCCATTTTATCTCTCAAAATTTTAGAATTAAGGAAGAAAATGCCCTAAAATGAGGGTTCCCCCTGTTTTCTCCATAAAAAAATCAAAAGGCAAAAGTACCCTTGGATTTTAAGTTCTATAACTTCTTGAGGGCGTCTTTAAGCTATTTGGACTTCTTCTTTGACTCCAATAAATCTCTAGATTGACCCATTGGCTCTCTAACTTGACCAAATTGTGCAAAATGATGACCACTTTGCCTTTTGTCTCATAGCTTGTTCATTTCTTCTCCTTTCATCTCTAGTCTACACTAAGGTGACCATCATGCTCCTAATTAAGACTCCTTTAACTTTCTTAAACTCTCTTCTGACCCTCTTACATGCAAAATGAAAAAAAATGTCCTTGCCGATCTTTTCTCTCCTCTTGCTTCTGTTTTGCTTCTTAATATCAGGAGCTTTTCCTTGGATTCTTTCAGCGTTTTTTTACTCTTCTAGGGTCTCCTTAACTCATTTCTTTGCATAACTGCTTTATGGTACCTTGTCATGGATATAGACATAGCTTATTAAAACAGAAGAGTAAAATAGACTAATTCATATAAGTTAAATGACCCAAATGTGATGTTTTCACATCACATTACGAAGATGAAGCTTCATCAATCTTCACCCAGGTAGGAGAACAGAAGATGGTGAAGAAGAGGAAGAAGAAGAAATAAAAAAAAGGAAGACAAAGAAAGAAACGTAGCTTCATCAAAACTTTTTCTCCTCTTCCTAATTTGTTTACCGCCTTGAACTTTGTAGATATGTGTAAATTTGTGTAAATTTTAATTATGGATTAAAAGATATTAGGGTTTTAGAGGTTCCACTTTTAATTTGTCATCGTTAATGTTTCTTTTTTTTTGTAACTGTCAGCATATTTTAAGGGATATGACGCCATGTCTCGAACCCATGACCTCAAGGGTGGAAACCAACTTGGTAACCACTCCAGCCCAGGGTTGTTGACTCATTATTGTTTCTTCTTCTTGATTATGGATGTCGACTTGGTTTCCTTGCTTATAGATGAAGACTTTGATTTGTTTTCATCGTCCATTGACTTCAGGTAATTAAGAATAAGAAGAAGCTTCATTAGATTTGAAGGAGAAAACTCTTAAAAAAATTATTCCAAATGAGCATGCCGTATTTGCGAGATTTCCAAACTGAGTTTGCTTTCTACAAACAAAGTTTACGAAATGAGCATGTCGAATTCGCATTCTGCAAACGAGTTTGCAAAAAAGAAAAAGGGAAAATCCCTTCTAAACATACAAGTTTTATCGAAATCCAAAATTTAACAAAAGAATTTGATATATTTAGAGTTGTAAGGAGAAATTCAGAAATTAAGTACACAAAACTGTAATTTAGTTTTTATAAATATTTCGACCTGAATTATAATTATGTAATGATTGGTTTTTTTTTCTTTTTTTTATACATATTTTAAATAATATTTTAAAACCTCATTTTTTAAGTCACGCATAATTAATTTATGTGGTACTAATTAGTTGTACGTCTGTAATAGCAAAACTTAAAAAAAAAACGACATCTCATTGTAATAGTACAAATAACGGTCAGACGTCTTACAATCGGAAATTTAATATGCATCCCTGCTATAACATAGTATCTTAGGATTTTAATTGAAATTGCTACAAATTATGTATCATATTCCGGGTCTTGTGGTAAGGAGTGTTATCGGCACTGAACCCTAACACAGGGGTCCATTTTTTTATTTTAATGAAAAGAGAGATTTCAGCCTTTTAAAGCATCTCCAATGCAAAACTCAAAAAAATCTCTAATTGGCTTATGTGTTGAGTCTCAATAGAGATTCTCTTTCCCATGTGGCTAACTTGAGTGTCTTTAATTCAAGTCCTTTACCAATGCAACACCCTAAAAAACTCTAATAGAGACACATGTCACACATACATTTAATAGGAAAAAGTGGTTGATAAAGAAAGATTTTTTATTGGTCCAAAAATTAAATTTGATGACTAGGACACTTAGACTCTCAAAAATAGAGTTTCTAGTTGAGACATCTTAGAACTTAATGCTTCCACATCATCTTAAGATCTCAATTGAGTTTTGCATTGGAGAGGTTTTTTCTCAAAAAAAACTCTAAAGTCCTAGGTGGCACTTACGATTTTAAGATTGAGTCTTGCATTGGAGATGCTCTTAGGTATCTTAAACTTAACAAATAATAAGCGTTTGAGAAGTAGACAAAGGAGTTTAACAACTTATTTTTTTTTTTTTTTTGAAATTTTAACAACTTAGTTGTTAGTAGTAACTAATACGTATTACATGCGGGACACTGGTGAGGGACGGATCTACAGCCAAATAAATAAGTTTTAAGTCAGCATATATAAGTTTTAAGTCAGCATATACACATGCGGGACACTGGTGTGTGTAGACACTGGTGTGTGTAGACACTGGTAAATCCTTTTAAGATGCCTCACTCGGTACATCAAATAAATAAGTTTTAAGTCAGCATATACACACACCTACGTAAAAGACATGACCAAATAAAGTCTACCACTAACGCAGGTTACACGATTGCATTGAGCTATGCAATTAGCCTTTGATTCTCTTGTTTCCACACAAGAGCACGAGTTATGTCTCGCGGACGGTTTCCAGAGATGATACCCACAAACATCAAGGCCCAACTTAGCCAGCCTAACGATCATAAAGCAAAAGACAGAAGATTTTGGGCTCAACCCAAAGAAAGCTATATACAAATGGTAAAAGTCTCACAAGAATATTTAACCAAAGAAGTTCACGTGAGACGAAAACCGAAAAGAGGTCATCCCGAAACTTAGTGGATGCACGGTCCACTAAGTTAGCATGAATGCTAGGGGTGACGACTAAGAAGTCGTCAAAAGGATCGACATACAAATGAAGGGTCAGGAAGTCAGTTGAAGGTAAAAAGTCAAACTCAAGCTTAGTGGATAAAACATCCACTAAGTCCCTATACATGTTAGGCAAAACGTCCGAAGTGTCCCAGAAGGGGTCAACAACCGAGTCTGAGATCATGTGGAAGGTCGAACTAGATTCTAAGGATAAGGCAATAGGCTCGGGACCAAGTCAAGGTCCATAATTTCCTTCAGTAAAAAATCCAACAAGCTATCGGCTATCTCTCTAACTTCTACGTTACCGACGCCCTTAAAGGCATCGGGAGCCTCAAAGTTGGTTACACCACCATTCCTTCCTAATATGGCATCTAAGACTGCCTCCTCACAAGTGTCAAAAATTGGAAAGTTCATAATAGTTTCATCCCCAAACTTGCTCATAAAGCCCTCATCCTGAACATCAATGTTTACTGTAGTCCTATCATGGTGAAATGACGAAGGTTGGGAGAGTGAGCAATAAGGGTCATCGGTCAGTTCATACTCAAAGGGTCTATTAGGAGCTTCTTCGACATTTAACTTAAGACTAGAGTTAGGTGTATTACCCTCACCATCATTCATAGTCTCTTCTTGAGTTTGGGGTGTGCAAAGCCCTTCCTCGTCGTCGATAGGCTCCGACTCAAGTCTATCAACAATTTCGAGAATCCATTCCGTGATCTCTGCTATATCTCGATTGAACCTAGTCTGATACTCCAAAAATGCTTGGAGACTATCTTTAGATGTCTCCTCGTAATGAGGCACATGAGTATAACTAGATAAAGACTCTTGCTGAACACGACTCATGGGACAATACTCGGTCAAATAGTTTAAGCTCGCACAAATAGCACAAACCGGGTTAATGGTCTCCATGGTCCTTTCTTCACTAGCTTCATGTAAATACATAGACTCGACTCTTGGAGTGGAATCATTGAGTCGGGAATTGTCATCACTAAGTGAACCGTCCATATATGTTTGTCGATAGTCACGAAGACTTCGATGTGGTTGATCAATACTAATGTAACTACGGTTATCATCAAATGACAAATCCATACATGAAGGTGTGGTCATCCCAAATTCTTGTCGATAGTCTCGTAGACTCCTACGGGGTTGATTACCCTCATGCTCGTAATCCTTAACACCATATCTATCACGAGTCTGTCCGACTCCATACATTTGTCGACATTCACCCATGGTCATCCTAGGTCGGTCAGACTCAACTCGCCTATTCCTATCACTAATCGAACCATTTCTATATAAGTTTGAGTAGTCTTAACGACTTCTAGGTGGTCCACTAGTGTGGGAAATAGTTAAAATAATGTCATCATCATCATCATCAAACGACAAACTTGTCATGATTTCACAATCTTCAAGGATGCAAACACACAATCACAAAATGGAGACTAACATTAACAGAACTAAACAATCACGCACAAGTAAAAAGGAAGAGTTAGAATGCGATACTAGCAAATGCTCCTTTCGTTTCGTTTGTTTTTCCTCTTTAGCTTCTTGATTCCTTCCTTTTCTTCCGCCTTTATGTCTCTTTTGACTCTTTTCTGTAAAACGGTACCTAAAAAAAATGAAATTAAGAAAGTACAAAATAAAATAAAGACGTCTAAGAAGCAAATAACACTAAACTAATGAACAAAACAACAAACTATATCCTAACTACTAAACCTATCCCCGGCAGCGGCGCCAAAAAACTTGATGCACCCGAAAAGGTTGCACACCCAAGCGGAGGTATCAAGTAGTAATCCGGCAAAGCCGGGCAAAGCCGTGATCAATCCAAGGATAGGAAGGTAGTTTGGATAACGAAGGGTCTCATCCCTCGGTGTAGATATTAAAAGCTAACTTAGACTGAGATGAAAAGGAAGAAGGATAAATGGGGATTTTAATCGATAAAGCAACAAAAGAAGAAAGCAAGTAAAACTAAACTAAACAATCAATGTAAACGGGCGAGAGAGATTCGAGAGAAGAGTTTAGAGGAAACAAGAGTCGGGAGGCAACAAGTGTCGGGAGATAAATAAGTGAGAGAGGTGTCGAACCGAGAATTCGATAATGGTAAACCTACGACTACGTGTAGTCCGATCTAATGTTTCAAGGTATAATCGATGTTCGACTCCTAAAGTAGATGTCTCTAAGTACTACGTATATCCGGAGATCATACTTAGTCAAACAAATGTCTAAATTGGTTGATCCCGAGTCAACGAAAGTGTTGTCTAGTCGCCTAACTATGTGAAGTGCATGACAAGACACATGAAAATATGACTTAGACTACGATCGAAATCGAATACTTCGTTTCGCCTATTAACTATGTGAAGTGCTTGACAAGACACATGAAAATACGATCAAAACGATAATCGAAATAAATGAACATAAATTTATAATCAAAATATCAAATCATATTAAACATAATCACAAATTAATCACATTTCATCTCATATAATCGACACACTAAAGTTAGCTAAATATGGTGATTGAATAAGAAATGGAAAGAAAATGATGAGAGAATCTTTTTCGATGTGGTTCGAGGCTAAGATCATCGAAAAATATGAGTTTTTAGTTGCAGCGGATCTCCCCTTAGCAATATTCTGGGTTCCCCATAGCGACCACCATCATCTTCTCCATTTAGAACACAACCTCCATTAAAGCTAACCCTGGCTTTCTCCCTCTAGAAATTTCTAACCCAAAATCAAATCAAACCATATGGGAAGCTAGCCAAGATGATGGGGAGTAAAAGCCCTAAGGTTTCCGGCCAAGAAAGTGGCCGGAACACCATGAAAATTCGACTAAAGAAATGGTGAAATCCGGCCAAAACCCTAGCTCCGACCAAAGGAAGCTTGCTCCGAGCCCCGTGCGCGCGTCCCATACATGTCACGTCTCCCTTGCACAACAAATGCATTCTAAAGCTGTCCGTGTAGCTGCCATCCGTGAAACCGAACAGCTGCTGCTACCCGGATAGCAGCTGTTCCGGCCGTGCTGATGTGGTACCGTGCGCATCTCGAGCTGGTGCCGAGGAGTCGGTCGCTGTTGTAGCCTCCCATGCTGTCCGTCCCGTGTTGCAGCAGTCCCGAGCTGCTGCTCGTATTGCAGCTCGGGCTACTGCTCGGCCGACCAAGCTAGGTCGGCCTAGTGTGCTGGCCGGCCTATGCTTGGCCGGGCCTCCTCCTTCTTCCTTCTCTCTTTCTAGCTCTCAACCCTTTTGAATCTTCAAGAACAAACCC
This sequence comes from Eschscholzia californica subsp. californica, assembly GCA_002897215.1. Classification (NCBI taxonomy): domain Eukaryota; kingdom Viridiplantae; phylum Streptophyta; class Magnoliopsida; order Ranunculales; family Papaveraceae; genus Eschscholzia; species Eschscholzia californica. Next base: position 1,624,045 of record BEHA01050457.1, on the reverse strand, counting down.
TAGCACAACCCTAGCCTCTTTATCTCTCTCTCTCCTCCTTTCCAAGATAGAAGATGATGAATAGTAGCCTAAACTACTGAAACCTTAGAGTCCCTTGACTTAGTGAAATCATTTAGACTTTGTTGACTCTAATCTATAAAGAGAGGGTGCTCATATAATTCTTCCTTGTCATTCTTCTTTGGGCTTGTGTGGGCTTTGGGTTTGGTTTAGAAACCAAGAGGTGTCTCCATCCTTGTCTCTACATCTTCAAATTGTCACAAAGGAGTAAAATACCCTCGGACTTCTTTCTTTCATAACTTCCCCGTCCGAACTCGGAATTGACTTCCGTTTTCACCGTCGGACTCGTCATTGCCTCCACTTGTAATTTGATTTGCTTGAAGTCATTTTCTCTCGTTTTGGGCACATGAAATGATAGTGATAATTCACTCTTTTTATTCCGAATCACACGCTTAACTCCAAAATAAGTACCTAACATGAAAAACACATAAAATATTATTGATAACACTCGAAAAGGAGTAATTAGTCTAAGTTAGGCTCTCCAAATGTGACATTTTCACATCAATTAGAGCGACTTTCCTAGGACCAACAAGTTGTGAATTGAATTGTGGTTTAAAATTTAAATCGTCAATTTTGACATATAAGTCCATGAATATTAAAAAATATTGTTTCATATCGGCCCCTCTTGACTTCTAGTCCTGGTTTCGTCCCCGTGACAGGTTCAAAATCCTTCGCTAGCATTTAATTTTTTTTGTAAGAATCCAACTTTGCGTGCATGCTTGGTTTTTTCATTTAAATATCATTCATTTTAGGTCAACTTTTTAATCTCTATTCAACCCAAGTTAATTAATATTTTCGTTTTACTATTCTAGTTTGGTATATTAGTTAATACATTAAGAACTCTCAAATTGCATATCTTCTCTAGTTGACAACCTGTACTTTTCGTGTAAAATTCTATTTTTGCAAAAAAGAAAGTCACTGTGCTCTTTTTTTCTTTCTTTCTTTCTTTTATCTTTCCCTTCCTGCAATCTCTCTTTCTCGTAAGGTGCTCTTTTATCGTGCAAATCTCTCTGTCTAATCTTTGTTTCTCTCTCTCTCTTTCTCCATCAAATCTACCCCTCTAGACCTTAGTTTTGAATTGTGTGAGAAGATAAAGTTGCCTAATTTTGAAAAAAAAAAACAACCAAAATTTGGGAATTTTTATTTCAGATAATGTTAGACAATTATAGATAACAGTTATTCATTGAGTTTGGATTCATCAATGATTTAATATAACATTCACTCCTAACTATTTCAAATTTGTGTTATTACTTCCCTGTAAAATTTTTTACGTACCTTATTTTCAGTACAAAAGAATACCTATCGAAGTTTGTTACTGGACTCCTTAATTGTTAGTCACGATCTGATCATATTATACATTTTTTTACTTCTGTTTCTAACAGAATGGAAGTTGTGAATTTGAGGAGGAATTCGGGGAAAGCTAAAGTACTGGGTGTTATATTATGCATAGTCGGAGCCATTGTTCTTGCTTTATACAAAGGACCACGTTTAAAACCTATGATTCATCCATTATTGGGGAACCCTAGTAGTGGGGAGGAACCAGCTTCACTAAGTGGCTCCAACAGGACATGGATGAAGGGTAGCTTCCTTATGCTCACCTCCAACACCTTGTGGGGTTTATGGCTTGTTTTGCAGGTTATTTTCTCTCTCCATAATTCTCTCTCTATTCTAATTTCCTCTGATTATTGTCCTTTTTTCCTTAAGTAGGGCGGTTCGCACACATGTTAGGCTATTTTGACAAGTTATCTACGTGATAACTTTCCTTCATGCCGTGATCTATTTTCACAGTAGTTGCACTCGGAGTTAAGAGCATCTACAATGCAAAACTAAAAAAAATTTCAAGTAGTCATATTTGTCAAGTTTTAATTGAGATTCTCATTCCTAAGTAAAAAAAATAGAGATCCTCAATTTTTGTATGTTTCCGATGTAAATAACTAACTAGTTATTCTGGAAATATATGAAAATTTGATTTCTATTCGTTTGAAAGAAGCAGTTTCCAAATTTGAATTGGCGGTTTCCATTCTAATTTGTGGCGGTTTAGATGGATGGCGGTTTCAATTCCAAATTGGATCCAATCGGAATCTCAAATTGAAAATTGGAAGTCGGTGGTGAATTGCCTAATTGAGTCGGCTTATAATAGTTATAAATAAGGGGGTCTTGAGTGCTTCTAATTAACACATCACAACAACACAACAACAACTGAATAGAGAGTTAGAGAGTGTGAGCAAGTGAGAGAAATTTTGTTCATTGTTTTGAGCGGTGTTTAATTTCTTGGTCGTCGAAGATTTAGTATATAAGGTTAATTTCTATAAGGTACCATCTTGGGACGAACTTGTGGGTTGTGCGTGTCGTCTTTATCTATCCTTCAATAAATATTTCTTGTTCGCCCGAGGACGTAGGCTTTAAGCCGAACCTCGTTAATTCTGTTTGCATATTTAGATTTTGACTTAGCTTTTCGATTAATTTTCATAATCAGATCAATTTCTAGGATAGGTTCGATAGCTTCTGCGACTTTTAGTACTAACAACTGGTATCAGAGCCTTGTTGAGATTGAACGAAGAAGAAGATGGGATCGAGAAGTGGTACGATCAAATCAGGGAAATATGAGATAGAGAAGTTCAATGGGAAAAACGATTTTTCTTATTGGCGGATGCAGATGAAGAATCTGCTAATCTCGCAGAAATTACACAAGACGTTGACGGGAAAGAATCCAGGATATATGTCAGATGAGGATTGGGAGGAGTTAGATCTCGAAGCACGGGCTACCATTATGTTGTGTCTTGAGAGAGACGTGGCGTTCCTAGTAGACGAAGAAACAAGGGCGGCGAGTGTGTGGTTAAAGCTAGAAAGCAGTTTCATGACGAAAACTTTAACGAATCAAGTCTACTTAAAATCCAAATTATTCACATGTAGAATGGAAGAGGGTTCTTCTATTCAGGGATATGTGAATAGGTTTGACAGGATTATCTCAGATTTGAAGGATATTGATGTTAAGGTTGAGGATGAGGACCAAGCCCTCATATTGTTACTTTCATTGCCTAAACCCTATGAGAACTTTGTTCAAACTTTGATGCTTGTTGGTGACAGTCTAAGCATGGAAGAGACGAGAAATTTGTTATTAGTGGATGACCTTCGTAAGGTTGTTACTAGCAGTATGACGTCAGGTGGAGTAGACAAGGATCAAGCACAAGGGTTGTTTGTAACGAGGGGGAGGAGTAATGAAAGGGGAAAGGGAAAGGGCGGGAAATCTAGATCTAAATCTAGAGGCTCTTTCGAGAAAACGTGTTTTAATTGTGGTGAGCTGGCCACTTTAAAGCGGCTTGTTTAAAGAGAAAGTTGAAGTAAAAGAACGAAGGCTACAAGGGGAAACAAGAGATGCAAGAGGCGGGATATGTGTCAGAAGACCCTGACGAATGTTTCTCGGTAACAGAGGTGTCTGAGAAGATCTCCGATAAGTGGATGCTTGATTCAGGGGCGTCACACCATATGTGTCCAAATAGGGAGTGGTTAACTACCTATAGGAGTATAGATGGTGGTACAGTTATACTGGGTGATGATAGTATATGTAAAACTGTGGACTCGGAACAATACGTATCAAGATGCACGATGGAGTGGTGAGAACATTGATGGACGTAAGACACATACCCGATTTGCGAAAAAAATCTAATTTCCCTTGG
>BEHA01050457.1:1602018-1615641 GCA_002897215.1 Eschscholzia californica subsp. californica | reverse complement strand
AAGTCTCATTTAGATGGTTGCATTCATTTCTATAAAAGTTCATATTTAACCTATTGTTTTCATCCTTGGAAATTTAGCTAAATTGAGTCAAAATAATATTAATTAAGAGAAAAAATTCATAATCTTTCTAACAAGATCCATTTTCAATATATTTTTCTACAAAAAAAATGAATTGCAAGTAAATGCAAAACTGGGTTTGTAAATCGCGCAAACTTGATTCGCAAATGTAAACTTGTTTGTTTCGGTAGCTTTCATTGTTTGAAGATCTACTATGCTTTTCTCTCCTTGTACTTTTTGTTTTCTTGTCATTGGTTGAAGATATATCCCGTTTTTTTGTCCTCGTATTTTCTTTTGTTTTCTTGTTCACGAAAGAACTAATTTTTCATACATATCAAGTTTAAATCATCAAATCCAACAAAGAGAAAGGAATTGAACTTTAAAGGCAAGTTGAACCAAATCTTCAATAGCAACTCTTCAAAAAGAACCCGAATTAGGTGTACATTGAAATGAACAATATCTGAAAGAAAATAAGAAGCTTGGGTTCCCCCTAAGCTTGAACCTGCCCCATCACGATCAAAAAAAGAGAGAGAGAGAGAGAGAGAGAGAGAGAAATAGAGAAAGAGGTAGATCAAGATAGAGGGGGAGAGATAGGTGCAAACTTAATAAGAGATAGTGGACTTATGGTGCTATTAAGGTCAAATTTTTAGACCGCAGACTAAAAATTCTTTTTTTTTACTACACACAAGTAAATACTCTATCTATAATAATTAGCATTGCGGATCCAAAGTAATAATTATAGGGTCTATATTTGGCCACAGAGAACAAAAACGACTAATTGTTTGCTACTAAAACTTGACACAAACAAAAAAGTATTCCTTTTTTGATGTATTCGTGCCAGACATACATCAATTTGAAGACATTATCGAGTCAGTTCACTTCCTTCATTGTTATCGACATTGTAATTATGTTGCTCATGAACTTGCCAATCTGGTCTCTCTAGAAACATGTCCGGTTTATGGGGCATCAATAACATTCCAGATTGTATCAAGTATTGTATTGATGATGATTTAAATTAATATGAAATGAAGTTTCTTTTTCAAAAAAATCCCCTACCCAGTCAGTTGATTATACGCGTATAAATACAAAAGAAGAATTTCATAATCTTCTCTAGATTAGAACCCTTCATAGACTAGATACGGGTGGTGTTCTAATTATCGTATCCTAGTATGGGACGATAATTTATTTTAATAGGTGAAATTCTATTGATCCATTTATATTAATAGGTGAAATTCTATTGATCCTAAAGATATGGCATGGACAACCAAATCGCCAACAAATTCCCAAAACCATCGGATATAGTCTCAAGCTCGATCTCATTGTATTAACTTTTAGGAAAATGTTAAGTTCACAAAAAAATATTGACAAATTTTTTGTCGAAATGATGTGGCAAGTCTCTTTTGAAAGTTTGACTGAATCGTGACCGTTATAACATAAACGACTCATAAAGAGAACAATCCAGATTTAATCAAACTTCGAAAAGAATCTGGCCACGTTATTTCGGAAAAAAAATTGTCAAAATTTTTTGTGAACTACATCTCCCTAACTTTTATTTGCCATGTATTCACAAAATCAACAACATTACAGAGAAAGAATAATTGTGAAATATGATAAATTGCAAACTCAGGTACCAGTACTGAAAAGCTATCCTTCAAAGCTACCATTCACAGCACTTCAATGCTTTCTGAGTACAATCCAGTCCTTCATAGTATCACTTGCTTTTGAGAGAAACTCTTACAAATGGCATCTTCACTTCGATATTGGACTCCTAGCTGTCGCATACACGGTAATACTTCTATCGCATTCCTTCTTTTAAGTAAAGCTACTTTTCCACCATTTGATTCATCATATGCTTTTATTATGAAAAATGCTAGGGGAAAAAAAAATTAAGCGGACTCTGGCTAGAAATCTTAGGTGGCTTGACGTGGTTTGTTCTTTCAATGATTCTTATCTACTAAATCGAGAATCACTGCAAGCTAAATAGGATTTCTGTCTAGAGTCTACTTTAAAATTTGACGAGGTAGAAGATAGTTAATATCAAACCTAAAACTTAAAAGTAACACCTATGCTGAGTTCGATTATAAGAAAGTTAGTTACGGATCGAATTAGTGAAAAGCTCGATCCTTATGTCTTCTTCTTCCTTCTTGGGCTCTTCTTCTTCTTCTTCAGTTTCTCTTCATTTGATTCGTTTTGTTGTTCTTCTTCTTTATCATATTTCATTCGATACAGGGGCGGAGCTATAGGTGGGCTAAGCCAGGCTGCAGCCCAAGTCTTCCCACCTGTAACTTCTACCTTGTGTTGGCTTTTTTACGATGTAGCCCGAGTCTTCCCAACTGACTTATACTTTGCGTTGAGCTTTTTAATGAAAGACTTCAACAACCTAGTTGGTAAGACAAGATGTTTATAACCATGAGGTTTTGTGTTCGAGTCCCCTTACCGGCCATATTGGTTTTTTTAAACTAGTTCTTATATTAACATCCACAACGAAACATCAACAGCTATAACATAAATAAAGTTCTTCACTATTTTAAGGTTTAATTCTTGTTCATATTCTCTTCTATTTTAAACAAGTTCCCTTACTGGCAATAAAGTTCTTCACTATTTTAAACTAGTTCATATATTAACATCCACAAAATTCCTATTAGTATTAAATCCAATAATGTCTATTTGTATAAAAGATAGATGTGGATCCAATGATACAATGATGTAGTTTAGCCAAAATTCTAAATTTTTCTAAATATAAATGTTAAAATGTGAACTAGCACTATGATAGGGAGTGTGTAGAAATTGGAAATTTTCGTGAACCCTTAATATAAGTTCAGCCCGCCCATACTCAAATTCCTGGCTCCGCCTATGATTCGATATTTTTTTTTTCTGTTCTAATGTCATTGTCTCAGTCATCTTTATCATCAAACACGATAAATCTTCGTTCACCATCAACAATTAACTAGTACATTTGGAATAATCCAACAAATTAGACTTTTTGGAGATCTCAATTTCTTCGACTACTTGATTTTCAAGATGTTTTAGGTCATGTGGATTGCGGACCTCCTTGTCCATCTCGCCTGATTCGTCTTCCTTCAATAAGGAATCGACTTGTTATCTTGATTACTTATTTTTCCAAGAATAAGATCAAATGATCTGAGTTAGTTATTATCTTGTCCCACTTAGGAAACACATAGTCAAGTAAATGATTTAATACATCTAAAAAATTTGGCTTGAACTAGGAAGACATAATCTTCACATTCGACAGCTCTTTAGAGAATTGTATTAACGTAGATTGTAGTCCATTTCTCAAAAAAAAAAAAAAACAATTGTAACATTTAGTTAGAAAGAGAAGAAAATGTTAACTAACTCTTTAACTGACTAATCTATAGGCACTGCTTTATTCTAAAGGCACCTCTATCCTTCTTCCGCTTCTAACTCCTGGTCAACTCTGATTCAACTTTAGTAGTTCTGTTACATTCAGATCTTAACACTTTCTAATATGACAAATGATCTTCAAATTTGTTTTTTGAAAGAAGGTGAAATTGTATTCAAGAATTGCTGGAAATAGAAAATACTGAAAAAAAAAAAAAGTAAAATTACATATATATAAGATATTGCATCCCAAATGAAAATCCAATCCGAGAAAAAGGTGGAAGAGAACCTGATGGAAATGATAACATTTTCAGCGGATTTGTCCTCGTCCTCGAAAATTCTTCTATTTCTCTCATACCAAAGGCTCCAAATGATGGCAAAAGGAGCAACAAACCTGATGAAGCTATTTATGGTTCTTGTTGTAAGAATAGTTAAGCTGTCAAAGATGTCTTTGGTAAGGTTAGCATGTAGCCAAACACTATTAAGAGAAGAAGTAATTTCTTTCCAAATATTTGCCGAGAACGAGCATCTGTAAAGAAGTGTTCTAATGGAGTCTCTTCCTCCATCTTGCACAACGAACATCGATTCGGAAACGAGAAAACACTCCTTTGAAGAAGATCAGAAGTTGGGATAGAGTTGAGATAGGCTGACCAGATGATAAAAGAAATTTTTGGAGGGACAAAGCTATTCCAAATAATTCTGCTAGGAAATTCTCTGGGAAGATTACCTTGGTTGCTAGCATAAAAGAAGTTGTTATAATGATGGTAAAGTGACGCTACGGATAATTCTCCATTAATGCTTGGACTCCATTCTCTAAAGGAAGAATCTTCTTTAAAAGAGAACATGGGGTTGGAGATTCTGTTCAATAATTAGAAGCCTCTATGGCTTCCTCTTCTTTGCAAATTTTGGATAGCTTGAGATTCCAATCAAAAGAGCTATTGATGCTAACCTTCATATCCTTGATAAAACGATCTTTAGAATTTGAACACTTCCAAATGTCATGGAATTCCTCTTTGAGAGAAGAAGAACCTGCCCAATTATCTTTCCAAAATGAAGTTTTTTCACCATTATTGATGTGAACAGTGGTGTATTTCTTCACAAGCTTTGCAACCGTTAAAATTTGTTTCCAAGACCCCCCTTTTTTGTGTCGATTTAGCTCTTTCGGGTGCCACTAAGATAGATTCCCCTTGTATCTCTCTCTAATCATCTGCAGAAAATTCAAATTTAAAACTCTATAGAAAAAAATTCTGTTGAAGAATCAGATTTAAATGTCCATAGTTGAAGTAGAAATAAACTACTGATGGAAAATCAGATTTAAAACTGAAATAGAAATAAATTACTGTTGAAAAATCAGATTTAAAAGTCTGTGTTTAAACCAGAAACTTATTTGTAAGAAAATCCCTCAAAAAACTTTCCCACTCAACAAGAATTTGTTAAATCATTTAAAAGTCTAGAATTATTAAATTTAACAATATATAATACATGTGACAGGGAATTGTAGTTACAGGCGTTACATTCTACTTGCAATCATGGTGCATTGAGAAGAAGGGACCTGTTTTCTTGGCTATGTCAACCCCATTGTCTTTAATTCTCACCATCGTCTCTTCTTTCTTTTTCTTGGGAGAAGAAATTAGCTTGGGAAGGTTTGTTTACTTTACCTTTCGTTTTCACTTATTCTCTCCACGAATTGGCTGCAAATTCCTACAACATAGGCTTAGTTTTTATTTTTTTGTTAAAACACCTTAGCTTAGTTCTTATGGGGGTTTTTTATGCGTCCAACTCAAAAATCTAAACGGATTAAATTTCTCTATTTCTATGAACTCGAAAAAAATTGATAAATATATTGTTATTTAGTAATATTGCTTTTGTCTCAGTGTGTTAGGGGGCATAGCCTTCGTCGGAGGCCTATATGGTGTTTTGTGGGGGAAGAACAAAGAAAATAAAAACAATGATACCGTTTCGTTGGCATCACTAGAAGGTGGAAAAGGTAAAGAACTAACAAATGACTTATCTGGTGATGATAAACTTTGTGATGATGTAGAAAGCAACTCGAAAAATCATCCACAGAAGTTGTCTGAATAAGTCTTAATTAAAAATATATACCTAGTCGGCGCAGGTGATTTGTGAATTATAACTTTTCCTGTTCTAATGGCAGATAAATTTGTTTTTGAGAAGTTTTACAGTTTTTTCCATTTATCTGTATTCTGTAAAATAACTGTCCAGAATAATTTGGTTTGATAGCCGAAAAAACCACTATATTATCAATATGGTCTCTTGGGCTAAAATAAAATGACCGCGACGGTTTAGGCCAAAATAATTTAGCTAAATGGTTGTTTGAGCCAAAAGGGTGAACAAATTTTTTTCTCATAATTATGGGTGAAATATCCCACCATATATGAAGTAGTAAAATTAGTTTTTTTTTTCGCGGCTTTGGGACATAAAGATAATCTCCGGATAATAAATTCTCTACGGAATTGATGTTTTATGTACATTTTCGTGGACATATTTTTTTGAGTTAATTCCTATTTGGCCCCTACTTTGTGACCAACTTCCTTTATGGCCCCTTATTTCTGTAAATTCAAATATGACCCCCTTTTTTAATGTAAATGTCATATCTACCCTTCCTATAAATATTTTTTCAAAATAAAATTAAGTAAAAAACATGAATTCCACCTCACATCTTTCTCCACCTCACCTCTCTCTCCAACTGACCTCTTTCTCTCTTTCTCTTCGCCGGATTGTTTAGAGAGAGAGGGAGAGATGAGAGTTTGTTTTTTGAAGGTCGTCGGCTGGAAAAAATTTCGTCCGGAGACCTTCGTTGGAGAAGAGAGAGGTGAGTTGGAGAGAGAGAGAGAGAGAGAGGTGAGATGGAGAGAGAAAGAGAGATAGGTGAGTTGGAGAGAGAGGTGAGGGGAAGTGAGATGTGAGATGGAGAGAGGGGCGAGGTGGAATTTATGTTTTTTATTTAATTTTATTTTGAAAAAATATTTATAGCAAGGGTAGTTATGACATTTACATTAAAAAAGGGGGCCATATTTGAATTTGCAGAAAATAGGGGGTCATAAAAGAAGCTGGTCACAAAGTAGTGGCGAAATAGAAATTAACTCTATTTTTTTAGCCGAAAAATGTAACTTGATCAAACATTGTCCTTTTACCTTCATCTTTTCTATCACCTCCACCACCACAACTTCCCCACCACCACCATTGCCACCTCTTCTCACCCTCATTGTTGCCCTCTATCTCGATCTTTCCTTCTCTCTCTCACTATTTCTCCCTCTTTCTCTCCTTCTCCCTTTTCCTTTTTTCTTCTCCATCTCGCCCTATCCCTCACGATTTCTCTCTCTAGGTCGCTTTTTCTCTCACTCGACATCTCTCTATCTCACAATTTTTCCCTCTCTCACATAGCTCCGGCGAAGGGAAGTGTCTCATTCGCCAGAACCCCCTTCGTCTGAGAAGAAGGGGACCTTGAGGAAAGGTCTGATTCCGGCAAAGGGAATACTTCCCTTCGCAGGAAATGTGTCTTGTGTGAGAGAGCGAAAGAGATAGAGATTTAGAGAGAACAATTAAGAGAACGAGAGAGTAAGAGAACGAGAGAGGGAGAAAATATAAGAGAGAAGATGAAAATTAGGGGGTAATGTTCGATCAAGTCAATTTCTGAGCTAAAAATAGAAGATGCCTCTAAGTCAATGTTTATTGACTAAGTTTCTCTGCCCTAGAGATTTTTCTTTATTCTCCGAAGTCGCGGCATTTGTTTTGTTCATTTCCATCATTTCCCGACCCACTCATTTCTTTTCCTCCCTTTCCTCTCCCTCCTCTTTCGTTCCTTCTACATTTTGTCCATAACTGTCATACCTATTTTCTCGGCCATATCTTCACAATCTTTCTAAAGTAACTAAGAAGATGATCATTCACTATCAATTATACTTACATGAGCAAACAAGTGTTTTTTTAGACAACAAAAATATTTTTTAAATGAAAAAAAAGAATAAAAAAAAAAGAACAATGAAGAAATAGGTAAATGTTAGTAACAGTGGTGATGGCTCAAATGGTTGAAATAAGTGTGTTTTTTAAGATAGAAGAAGTCACTACAAAAATCAAGGTTACTGCCGAACGGAATAAAATTGTCGGCAACATAGAAAAAGCCGTTGCCAGAGAGTTCTCCGACGACATCAAGGTGTCGGCTTAAAAGGCGTAAGCAGTAATATTGCCGACGACACTGGCGACAGAATTTATGTTGTCGGCCTCAGTGCTACCGGCGAGTTCTTAAATTTTAACTACCGTCAACATAATTTAGTATTTTCACGGGAATTCGTAACTAAAATTTCTGGCCGACGGTCTTTTTTTTTTTTAAGTCACAGTCGACAATGGAGTTTGTCGCCAAATTATCCGCGCCCTTTAGAGGTCCCCATATTCTGCCGACGCCCCTTATCTGTTGCTATAAACTGTGCTGACGACACATAAACTGTCGACAATAATATCTTAATTATTTTTAAATCAATTTCAATCCCTACAAAGAAAAAGAAAGAACACATTTCATAAAAAAAAACCCAAGTATGGGTTTCCTCTACAACCCTAGATACAAGATTAGCTACTCATTGAATTTAAAGACATATACGTTGATAAAACAAAATACATGGAAATATATGAGACAAAGAAAGAAATCACCGAAATACTTGCTCCAAATGTTATCCAAGTATGATCCAAATTATGCTCCAAATCCAAATAATAGCACTTTGAGAATAGGTGAAAGAAGAGAGGATTAGAAGTGAAATTAGATTAAAATAGGTTGTAGAAAAGAAATGGGATAGAATTAGAAATTAAATCTAGAAATTAGAAAAGAAAGTAATGAGAGGAATAGATGAAGGTGGCTAAAGATGGTAGAATAAGATGTTTTAAGGTTTTACTACTAGAAGAGCGAGGGGGAGAGAGAGGAAATACTAGTAAGAGAGGAAGGGTTAAAGAAATGAGAGGGATATCTAAGTCTACTCAAGAATGAGAAGAAAAGAGTTATTTATATTGGTTGGTAGTTAGGATTTTAAGAGATAAGATTGAGATGGATGAAATGGGAAATTGTGTTTACTTTATCTCCAAGAAAGCCATCTATCAATTAGTTATAGGCTGAAAATTAAGTTGGACAAAAAGGAGGGGCAATTAGGTAATTTGCGGGGTTTAAAAGTGGAAAACCCTAAATTTGAAATAATAGACGTCTGGCGGCCAAGTGTATGAGAACTAGCTGATTCTGTGTAGTGCGGCTGCTGAAAGGAGGTGCGACATCAAGAAACAATCGTCAGATGAAGGATACACAGAAGTGAATTGTTCAGATTAGGCCACACGTGTAGAGAGTATGGGAATATGGTTGTTGCGCGTTACACCAAAATTGTAGCTTCGGGTCCTAATTCAAAGTAACGCGGATGCAAGGGATTACGGTATTCATGCTTCCAGATTGTGCCACGTCGTTCTGCTTCGTCCCACACGCCATAACCATCCCCGAATGCATCCACTTGTCAACCTTGTTTGACTCCGACTTTGATTTTAGAGGATTTGCTCGTCCGGACTCCGATTTGACTTCTGCTTTCGCCTACGGGTTCGTCTTGGACTCCAGTGTTAACCTATATACTTATAGTGCTAATTTACCAGAATTTCCTTGACTCCGAATGACCAAAATGCTCTTTGTGTATCATTGGCCCATTTTATCCGTTTTTCACACTTAACTCAATAAAAGACACCTAACAAAGAAAATCAACCATTTTATTATAATAAAGCCTCGAAATGTACTAAACTCTCCTAAGTTAAACGACTTAGATGAGACATTTTCATGACCCATCAACTCTCACACTCAAATTCTCCCTATATTTTCTCTCATTCGCTATCACTTTCTTTCTTTCTCTTATATATCTTTCTCATTCTCTCTCATTTTATTAATTTCTTCATATAATGGATCCTCAAGATGCGCAATAAATGTCCGACGTAAGGTTTATGAAACTGATATCTCCTAATTCCCCGTCCATTGAATTAGGGAATGATGATACTGAGGAAACATCATCACACATTCCCTCAACATTTGATGAAACTTTTGATGATGCTTATGATCCAACTACAACCAAAAAAGCTCCACGAATGTTGTATGCACAAGAAGAAGATATAATGCAAAGGCGGACCGACATCATAGGTCTAGGAGTTTTAAATCTCGTTTCAGCGAGATAAACTCTGAATGTCAAAGCTTTATTTATATTTTGAGACTAGTAAATAAAGTACGGAAAAGCGGGAAAAAACGATTACAATCGGATAAATATTCAAACTTATAATCATTTTATTTATATTTTTTTACTTCATAAGATAAACTTATTAAGTTTTGTTTCTTTCAGTTCGAAAGAGCACTTGAGGCTTTTAAAAGACACAACAAAGGAAAAACCTTTAGATTTGAACATGTTTACAAAACTTTGATGACACATAACAAGTTGACGTCTGAAATATCAGGTCGACAACATCCGACAAGAGAGATTCTGGTTCCAATTTGGACGTAGTAGTACCCTATTCGGCTCCATCAGAGAAAATACCAACTTGACGTAAGCAAGCCCAAGCAAATGCAAGAGTTGAAGATAATTCTACAAACTCTACTGCTAAAGATACAAAAGTCAGTGGTTCTTTAACAGATGAATATCGGGAAGCGAGAGACGAAGAAGCACGTCGGGGAGCAATTGTAATGGATGAAGTTGTGGAATTACAACAGAAAATTGCATGGATACAATAGGAATATTTAAGGGTTCAACAAGAAAACTTACGAGTACTACAAGAATACAAGAACCATCATATGCAATATACTAGAGATCAATGTGGTGTGAAGATAATGATTGATTCTAGGACTCTCAATGAAGATGGTGCACAAATGCTTAAGGCAGCTAGAGATGTTTTATATGACTTGTCTTCCACCAGACCCAAGAAACCCTTTCTAGTTATCTTTACTCAGTTGTAATTATTGTTGTTTAATTGTACTCGAGTAAATTTAAACTTTTAATTAAGTAATTGTAAATATTTAATTTGAAAAAAAGTGGAAAATTCAAAATCTGAAAATTTGAAGAAAAAACATTATTTCTAAAATAGTTCACCCACGTGTTTCGCACATGCACAAGATCACACACCCACTAAATACGACCACACGTGTTTGGCACATGCACAATTTTTACGCTTAAGTTCCTTCAACACTGGAGTTTTTTTTCGATGAGATATAAATAAAGCAAACCACATAATTCTTACAAAGTAACTAACTAAAAGCGGAAATAAAAGAAGGTACTACATTCCATACTTTTTTCTGACAATTATTTCTACCCCATTTAGCTAGAGCATTTGCTTTGGAGTTGCATTCCCTGAGAGCATGAGTGAAAATGATGTCTGTGAACTGATTCTTGAGATCTAGAGACTTGGAGATGATCTGTTTGGATTGCTAGTGTAAACCGTCACTCAGATCATTGATGTATTTGATGATGTTTTGATTGTCACTTTCGATGTGAACATGTTGGATTTCAAGTTGGATCGCCCATAAGATACCGTAGTGTATGGCTAAGCTTTCACATTCTTCTGAATTTTGTCCTCTGACAGTGTCTGCGATAGCTATGATAAAATTTACTTCTTCATCATGGATAATGCACCCTATTCTAGCTGGTTCCGTCAATTGCGTAAAGGAAGCACCCACATTAATTTTGAGAAATGGTGTCGATGGAGGTCTCCATTGTTGTTGCCTTAGTGTTTTCCTGCATTTATTGGTTACTAATGATTCAATTTTGAGTGGTGTGGTGGGCGTATTGTTGATACGGATGATCATCTGCATTGGTGTTTGTTTTGGTGAGTTAAAGCAATTCTCGCACCTAGCTTTCCAGATAAACCATAGAATTTTTGCATATAAATTTGTAGTTTCCTCATTTAATTATTCCCATTGCTGAATTCATTGCTTAACCGTAGTTAATTGTTCAGATCTAACCTGAAAGTGAAACCATATTGCTCTGTCATAGTTGCAGTGTAGCATCACATGGTCTAGCGTTTCATTTTCGTCACAGTATGTACAATTGTATATGTTACCAATATACTTGGCAATTTTGTCCCTGACTGGTAGACTGTTTGTACAACATTTCCATAGAAATAGTTTTATTCGTGGTATAGTGCTCATATTCCAAATGAAGAACCAGTTCGTTGTGTCGTGCATAGGTCCATTACTCACATTTCTCAAATAATTATACATTGATTTAACAGAGAAGTTACCTGATTTAGTGAACGTCCATTTAGCGGTGTCCTCCTCATCATTCTGCAAGTTAATGCTAAGAATCGCGTTGCAAGTATCATTATCAAAACAATTGTTAAGCAGGTTAGTATTCTAGTTGTTATTTGTAATGAGCTAGGCAACCCATTCGAGGCTAGAGTTATTCTGATTGTTGATGGGGGGAGGGTGGTTTGGGATCCAGAAATCGTGCCATATACTAATTTGTGTACCTTTATTGATATCCCAGAACACCAAACCCTCCATCTGATTGAAATGTTTACTGATAGCTTTCCAAGGCCAAGAATGATTAGCCTGAGGGTTTATTAGATTCAGGAAAATACTTGGCTTTGAAGACTTGGACCCAAATGGAATGGGGGTTGTTGAGAAGACGTCAATTAAGTTTGTTGAGGAAAGCTTGGTTATCTAGAAGCGGAAGACGGAGACCTAACCCACCTAATTTGCGTGGCTTACAAATGGC
Organism: Eschscholzia californica subsp. californica; assembly: GCA_002897215.1. Taxonomy (NCBI): domain Eukaryota; kingdom Viridiplantae; phylum Streptophyta; class Magnoliopsida; order Ranunculales; family Papaveraceae; genus Eschscholzia; species Eschscholzia californica. Next base: position 1,603,495 of record BEHA01050457.1, on the reverse strand, counting down.
GGACCAGTTTATGGTGTGAAAAGTTTTGAATTTTCCCCACCAGAAAGTCCTTTGGAGGGACTCGATGCTTTTACAAATGCCTTTGGGAATGGCAAAGCACTGCATCTGGTATCGGGGAACGGTCGCTCTAATAGTTGAGATAACTATTGAGCGACCAGCTTGAGAAAGAAGGTTGGTTTGCCACTTGGAGAGTTTGTTCTTAATTTGGGTTAGAAGGGAGTTGATTTTTGAGGTAGAATCTTTTGATTTAATTATATTAATGAAAAAATAGTTTTTGGGCCTAAATCCTTCCAAGATTGGAGTTGACCTAAATAAGTAAAAAGTGATGCAAGTGTTGTTTTATGCATGAATCAAAAACAAATAATGAAAAAACAAAAATAATAGTTCAAAAAAGAAAATAATAATAAACTAAACCAAAGGGAATGGGAGTAAATCGAGAATAGGGTCAAATTGAAATTGTCTAGGAAAAGAGGTGGTCTGAAAATTTGTAGTGACGATCCTATCAATGATTACCGATGGTGTGATCGAACAAAATGGATACTACTAATTTAAAGCTCTAGTCCTAAAGTAGACCCTCCTAAGCAGAGCTTTCAGTTAGTTTGCTCTTCCTGTTTCTATTTGGTTTCTCTTACTTCCCAATGCCATTCAAATTGGTGGGCCAAATCATCCTAGACATGTAGGACTTTGGGCAAATTTTCATGATTGATGAAGTGAAGACACCAGGGGCGTGCGTGAGGGGGTGCGAGTGGTGCGATCGCACTGGGCCCCGCTCTCCCTAAGGGCCCCTCGTCTGAAAAACTTTTATACGAAGAAACATATAATATGAAGTTACTAATCTAAGATAGTTAAAGGATGTTAGCTCAATTTGTGAACTACCCGCCCCAATCCATGAAGGTCGCGTGTTTAAATCCACCAAGCTACGAGAAATATGTTTTTTTTTGTGTTTTTGTGGGCAATTTGAGACCTGGTTTGGGCTATGATGGCTTAAGACCCAATGTAACTTTTTTTTGATGTAGGCTAAATGGTTGAAGGTCCGATTTTTTTTCTCATACAAAACCCGGGTAATTAAATTCTCCAATTTTGAAGAAAAAAAAAGAAAAGAATTCACGTGCCTTTTTGTAGTAGGTTGGTATCTGAACAGACTTAAATGCCAATACGAAGTCAAAATAACAAAACTAAAATCTGACGTTTCAATTTCTTACTCTCCATTCTCTTATCTCTCTTTCTTCTTCACTTTTTTAATTTAAGAGGTTTTGACTTTTTTATCTATCAAATTAGTTTTTTCCTATTCTCAATCGACTTTTAAGCAAAAATATTTAATATTTACTAATTCTTTAACCATATATTTAGTTTTTTCTAAGGGTACTATTATAGTTCGTATTATGAATTTGTGATTTGGATTCATTACTTACAATAAATACATCATAATTAATTTGAATATTTATTTTGAATAATTATTTGCGGTGTATGATTTCTT